>JAHBCN010016046.1:0-20057 GCA_019359885.1 Listronotus oregonensis
CATTGCTTGGAACTTTTAACTTAATTACAGACCTGATCAGATTAAAAGGCTTAAATAATTGGAGTTCTGAGGATCGCTAAACAAAGAGATGGACATTCGGACCTTTCTGCGAAAATTTATTCAGAAAGGGTAAAGTAGCTTAATCAAGAACCGCTCATAGTAAATATTTTCTGTAATAATTCGGCTTTTGGTCGTCGAACCAAAATATTTTGCCTGCTATTAAGACTTGCAAAACACACAGGCTTTTAAAAATAATTGGAAATAAATTACTGACCCATTTTTGTTTGTAGGTATACTTTACGAAATGTTAACAAATACTGGGTATAAAAATGTGGTGCCAATAAATGGCCTTAAAATAAAGTCGGTTGTTTTTAATACCATTCTCTTTTGGAACCATCAAAACCGGCAAGTAGGTAACTAAATAAAGGTTGAAAATTACAGTACATTTTAGAACCACTAACTTAATTCAAGTCCCTGTTTTTGTTTCAGTAATGTTTCTTTGTTGTTGGAGGTCCAATTCCAAATGTAAAATTTAGTTTGTATAGGACTGATGTTCTAATGTTTCTTTCTCGTTAAATCCTCGATGAATGACTATTACAGTAATAGTAGCTTCTGATTTAGTATCAATATTTAAGTTTGTGGTGGTTTTTGGCCGTAGATCGTACCTAAGGGTAAGTGGACAAATGATTAGGAAATGTTGTAAAAGAAGGAATAAAATATAGGTAGGGGCAAGATTTCCTCCGGAATCATGACAAGGAGGCAAACCAAGAGCTCGCGTGGGCAGGGTTCGCTACACCCTGAAGTAGGTCTATCTTTACCGGGATCGTAGAAGAGTACCTACCCGCTACCCTTAATATCTTAAGATAAAGCTTATTTTACGAGAGGCAAACAGACGTGTTATACCGTAAAATATCCAGTATGCAATTTCTTTCTTATCAAATAGGTATCAGTTTATCTTGGTATATTATCGATGCACCACGCTGTAATATTAAACAATGGGAACAGTAAGTTTCTAAATGACCAAAACAGGTGTTTATTTTTTAAATTGATTAGAAGAATAATAATGGTGAATTAATACTATCTATACATGCTCTTCAACAGAAAATGTAAACAAGCTAGTCAGGAAATAAAAATAAATCAAGGTGCCGAAAACTTAATACGCAGAATAAGAATAAAAATAACTCTTTATAATGTAATATTATTCTGAAAACTCTCTTTTCATTAAACAACATTTTAATGTACAGGGTGGCCCGTTTATTACGGGCCTATACCTTTTCTCGGAAACTATAAGTTATACCAGAAAAAGTTTTGTTATAAAACTTGTTTGTTGTGAAAGTATCTTTAATTTAATGACATTTTTAGAATTGTTGCGTTTTTTATATACAGGGTGACGACACAAAATTGATTTTTATATAATACCTTATATTTTATTACATTTTTGGATTTTTGGACAACCGCTATGACTACGATGCTGATTGACTTAAAAAAAATTATGCGTATTTTTATATGACAGTGATTGTGATTATTCAATATTCTGTAAAAAGCAACGCAGAGTTGCCAAGGTTGGCAAACTGTTACTTTTCGTATTTTATTCAAATGAGACAGTCTGTATATGATTGTATTTTTGAATGGTCACTTAAATGAAAATTCCAATATAACATAGTATAGGCTCATACCCTTTTGGCTTAACTGACAGATTTAAAAATTGGTTATAAGATTTAAATGATTTGGATATGAAACTAAATTAGCTCCTTATCAACGTGTTTACAACCCTTTTAGTTATTTGCAAAACTTGGCAATATTGTGGAAAGCTTGATATTCTGTTATTAATATAACTTCCTAACAAAATCCTAAAACGGTTTTAACCACGTTGATAAGGAGCCAAATTACAGTTTCATATCTTAGTTATTTAAATATTATAGCCAATTTGTAAATCCGCCTATTAAGCCCGATGACTATTCAAAAATACGATAATATACAGGATGTCTCATTTTAAAAAAATGCGAAAAGTAACGGTTTGCAAATCTTTACAATGCGTAGTTTTTATAGAAATTCAAATTAGAACATTAAAAAATTAAAAGCACTATCATATAATAGAGGATACGCATATATTTTTTTAGGTCAATCAGCGTCGTAGTCAAAGAGGTTACATAATTGCATCCATTCTGAAGATTATCTATAATAAGTTCCCAATGGTGCATCACAGACCCATAGTCATGATTGTCCCTAGATTTGTCTTTGAAGACTATCCAAAAAATCATAAAATATAAGGTTTCACTTACAAAACAAAACAAACTTTGTGTCGTCACTCGGTATATAATAAGAAACAAACCTAAAAATATTTTAAAATTAAGGATACTTTTACAATGAACAAGCTTTAAAAAAAGCTCATATAACTTAAAGTTTTCATATTTATAGCAGATATCATGTTTGATCAATGTATTCACGTAGGCAAAAGCACTAGCCACAAGAGGGACCAAAATATGGGTAAAATACTCATTCAGAATCCCTGTGGTAAAACCATGTGCGGTAAGTGTATATGTGGATTATTTAATCAGCATACATATTACAAAATGTTAATTTGTTCTGCTAAATGACATTATTTCTGTTAACATAAAGTAAGCTAATTATATTTTATTGATACACGATTAATAGAACAAAATTAAACTCCTAAGCCATCTCTTTTCGTGATGTTCGACCCCATATACAAGGGTGTCCCATTTTCGACACATTTATAAGGTATCTCAGTAATTGTCAGTGCTATAAGAAAATAAAATAGGCCCTATGTACTCTTTTTGGGTTAAACCTACAATGGTAATATCAAAATTTGAAAGTTTTCGCTCGCCTAAGTGAAAATCAAAAAATTGCTTATTTTATAATGACCCTATATTTTTTGTTAAAAGAGATACAGAAAAATGTTTCTCTAGAATAATTGTTGAATAATCCGCCGTTTTTAGAATAAGTATATGGGATCGGGTAAAAAAGATATTGGACCCAACCTCATTTTTTTAATGGAACACCCTGTATATTTTAATCTAAAAAGATAGCATATTAAATTCTCTATTTAAAAATATAACAAACCATAGATATACTGGTTTTCTATGCCATTTTTTTTTAACTTTATTATTTTAAACCACAGTAGGCTATGAAACAAAAGCTAATATTCTAGAAACGAATCTTTGTTGACATTATAGTCGGGAAGACATAACACAATATAATTTAACAAACAAATAGTAGAAAAAATGGTTAACACTAGAAAGTTAATTAAAAAACTATAAAAACTTTGAAACAAAATAAAAGATTCAGATGAGATCTGACGATACATCAGTTTATTTTGAAATAATAAGACAACTTATACTCCAAATCGACCTTGTTGAAGAACAAGCTGTACTATGTGGAGATTTGTGAAGTTGCCAAGTCCCTTATTTTCTCAGTTAAGAAAACTGTAACTTATTATTCAACATTTATCTGACCAATTTTTTGTTGTTAATTTATTTAAATGCCAGTCTTCTCACATCACCACCAGGGTGCAAATATTGGATAATATTAACAACATAGGGAAAATATTTATTGTATGTCAAATTTCTTTGCGCCATAGATTTTCAAATATCAGTTTCAGTTTCTATTTTTCTGATGGAGGTAGATTTTGGATCCTAAAATTTTCAAAGTGGTACGAATAAAATTAGGGTGATTTCCTAAGAACCTTTCAAAATCCAACAACCGCAAATCTTAAATTCAAGACGATAAAAGAATCGATCCATAATATAAATACACTTTGCATTAGGTAATATTTTAGTAGATATCTGGCCCTTCTCCCGACTGCATCATGAGCAATGCATAGCCGAGTGTGACGGTTCAGTCTCATTCAATACCCCAAAAGTGTTAAACGCGCCTAAAGGAGTTTTTACTTCAATAAAAGGTAAGGTATACCATTCAAAGCTATCACAGATACCATTCTTACCTGATATGGGCCTTGACAAATTCTAACATGCTTATTTCTCCATTTTGCTTGTTTCCTTTATTTAAAGTTTTTGATCTTGGCTTCGTAAAAGAGCAATTATGTACCAGTCGTCGATATATATTCTTAAACGGTTGCAAACAAATTATAAAATTTGCACCATTATTCGTTTTTTATACTTTCAATATAAACTGATATATTAAACTTTTCCAAATGTTAATAAGTTATTTTCGCAAATTAATCTGTATAAAAGAAATTAATAACAAGTAAAATGTCAACAGTTTTGTTTCTGGGATTATATCCTATATTAATAATATAGATCAGCTTTTGTTTCATAGTCTACTGTGCTGTTATATTTTTAAAAAGACAATTAAATATGCCATTTTTTTAGATTAAAGAGCAGATTATTTAACAATCATTGTTAAGAAAATTTTGCATAAAACATTTTCCTGTATGTCTTTTGACTATGGTCATTCTGCAATTAACATTTTTTTTTAATATTCCCCAGTATCTCTTAAGCAAGTAAAAATTTTTAAATTTTGATTTTACCATTTTAAGTTTAGCCCAAAAAGAGAACATAATGCCTATATAACATTA
This sequence comes from Listronotus oregonensis, assembly GCA_019359885.1. NCBI lineage: Eukaryota > Metazoa > Arthropoda > Insecta > Coleoptera > Curculionidae > Listronotus > Listronotus oregonensis. The sequence goes on from JAHBCN010016046.1 coordinate 4,556, forward strand.
TAACAATTAGAGAGATACCCTATAAAAGTGTCGAAAATGAAAGACCTTGTGCAGATCCTGTTCGATTGGTGAAAGCTATTTAATAGGTAGATAGTGTCGAAATACCAGTTATGTTAAAAAGTTATGCCAACAGCAAAATTGTTTTTTTTACAAAATAGGCAGTTCTAAGTTTTGGTGCCACCTGTTCAGCTGTCATGTTCGCACTAATTTGCAAACCCCATAATGTCATCAGGTTGCTAACTTGCTACACCATATACCTTTGTAAGGTTAGTTAGGATTAAAGATGCCCTTTTCTTTTCAATTTTTATATTACTTTAAAAATAGCCTATGGTTAACAGACAATTTCATGTACCGCAGTTCCATGCGATAAATTACAACAGTGTGTAGTTCTTATCAGCTTAGAATAAAGTTTTATACCGCCTAACAGTAACGCTGATTTCGTATTTAATTTCTGTCTATATTTTTCAATCATATTTGGCGTAACAACTTTATTTTCTGCAGAATTTCTTCCTGGTTTTTTTAATATTCTCAGCTCCTTTTCTTTCTTGCTTTTGGACCAGGCTTATTTAAACACCAGCACGCTCTACTCTTGCAGTCCTTTTAACTCTAAAAATATTTGAATACATATATTATTAATTACCTTCAACATAAAAAAATTCTATGTTTTAGCAGCTAACACCTTACAATTAATAAAAACTAGTTAATATGTATCTGAGCAAAAAATGAAACAAAATTTACAAAATTTACAATAAAGTGGTAAAAAAGTCCACATTTTACATATTAGGTCTGTTTGTTATTCAAAAATAGTTTACACTATTTTACATTTTTTGTACATACCTAGTCCTAAAATACGCCTTCAAAAAGGGTGCTGACGTAAAAAAAAGTGTAAAATAGTGTACACTATTTCTGAATAACAATCTAATATCCAATACATTTATCAGAAACTCCAAAAGACGAATCAAATAAAATAGGGCCTGACAAAATCCTTAAAATTTAAATTCCACTTTTAGTGCTTAATAAGCAAAAGAATCCTTGTTAAGTTTGTTTTTTAATTATACAGTGGGCTTTTTCAATAAGAAATTATCTACAAAAAATATAGCTTGTTATTAATAAAAAAGTTTGCACCCCTGATTTTTTTTCGTGTAACCAATATGGATGTAAAATTGGAGGTTACCAATACCACAAATGGATTCTTTTGGTTTATAGAAAAAACTACTCTATTAAAAAAAACAGTTCACGGTAAGAAAGAATTCCTATACCCTAAGCTTAAAACTTTAAAAATCTATAGTTTACTTAATAGTTAACAACCTCTATTACTTATTTATATATATATATATATATATATATATATATATATATATATATATATATATATATATATATATATAAATATATATATATATATATATATTTATAATATATATATATATATATATATATATATATATATATATATATATATATATATATATATATATATATAAATCATTTTGAAATATATATTTTTTTAATTATAATAAATAACTGATATTGGTGTCCTTAGATTCTTAAATAAAACTACTTTAATTTTTTATTTTTTTTAACTTTAAAGATTAGGCGTTAATTCTTTTAAAAGCAAAACGTATATTTTTCCAGAAAGTATTACTGTTTAAAACGATTAATTTTTTAGGCATAAAAAGTGGTACCAAAACATATGCATTCTGACAGTCAAGTTGCCCTAAAAGCTTTGACCTTCCATCGTTTTACATCAAAAATTACGATGGAGTGCATGAACGACCAAGAACTTGTCGCCAGGAACAACAGGAACTCCTTTTTGTTTTTGGAATGGAAGACAATAAAGAAGCAGATGGACTAGAAAGAGCCGGCTTATCTAGAAAGCTCAATGGCCCAGAGCCAGTCCTTGGACTATAAAAACAAGCAATGAAAACAACGTTAGACAGATGGTCCACTAGGCAGCACTAGGCGACCCTTCCAAGACACTAATAGCTAAACTCCTTCTTCTTTGGCATACTCAGTTAAGACAAGTAGTAGGACGTTTGACAGGCCACTGACATCTAAGATAACACTTGCAAAAATAAGCATACATAACAGTCCCAAGCAGGCTTTACGGGGAAAAGGATGAAACATCGCCACACATAATTTACGACGCACTGGCGTACAGAAGACATATACTGTTTGAAAACACACAGAACGGAACTCCGCTTCCGCATGAAAATCTTGGTAGAAATCTATTAGACCTGATAAGGGGACTTCTATAACAAGGGGAAAACAATAAGCCAGTAGGCTGCAGTTTAAATATGGGCACGCGACCAATCCAGCTTAATGAAACCAAGCATTATTCCTTTTAAAAGCAAAAAATATTTCCTTCTGGAAAATTTGACTGTTAAAAACGACCCATTTTTAGGGATAAAAACTGAGGTTACTGAAAAATGACGTCAAAACTAAAGGACCAAAATGTTAAGCCAGTTAGGTACAAATAATATTCTTATTTATTATAAAGGTAATGTACACATATATGAATATTTAAATGAACGCCATATTTATTGATTTATTTTGGTGGAAAATGACATTTTGGTACAACAACACGTTTGTTCACGGATCAAGCCATTTCTGTTTTATTTTTTATTCTTTGACTTAAAATGCCATGGATTATGTAAAATAGGTTTCCTTTTGAGCAAGTAATTATACAAAAAACCTGTTTTACAGCCACTGACTTTAAATTTATTTTTGTCACCATTAAAAATTGAAAAAAAAATTATCTTTGGTGCCCTAGAGACACCAAACGTCATAGAAAGAAAATAAATATAAAAGGAAATTTTATAAGAACAACATTTTTTCTATTTTGTACATAAAAATGCGTGATTCTTATTAAATTTTAGAGTTTCCGATGAATAAACGATTTTAGGAACATAATAACCTCGACTCGCTCAGTCCCTAACAATAATACCTTATCCTTACCAATAAATCATTGGATTATTGGAAAAAATTGTGTTGGGAAAAGACGACTTTACCATTAAAACTGTGGTTACTAGTCTTAAGATTTGTTAGTTAACAAAAAAAGGTCTCTATTATTGGCCAAGCAGATTGTAAGTTTTTGAAGGAAAATTACAAAGAAATGTTTCAAATTCAGTTATAATAAAATAAATAAATAATAAATGGTATACCTTATGCTTCAAGTTTCCGCCATAACATAAAGGCTACATCTTTAATAGTACCAACAAATATCCCAACAAGTTTAACCAAGAGACTACTGCTAAACTTTTAATCTGATCGGCCATAGTAGCAAAAAACAAAATTGTTTGTCTTGTTCTTGAACACTGTTTAACTATTTTTTTTCATTTATTCTGCAAAATATCATCATACATTCAGTCACCTTCAACAAGAATGAAGACTTAAATGGAACTGAATAGTCAACCAGGAGTGGCAGGCTTTTCCTTAAAATATTTTCTTGTGTTTTTACCAACCAACAAACCTAAAAAATTGGTTCCATATAAACACATCAAATGTACAAATTATATCCATAAACATACATAGTTTTTCTATATTACGCTATACAGGGTGTTCTCAGATAAGGTTATCTATACCACAAATAAAACTTTTATTTAGTATTTCAAAAAGTTAATATAAAAAAAAAATTCTAGTATTTTCCAAAATGTACTTTTCCTTAATGCTATGATATTGTTTATGTATTCCATTTTTTCAAATATGTATATCAGTGAAACATTACATTTTTAAGTACATATTTTAAAGGTCATTGTAATTATTTGGAAACAGAAATGCTTTCAAAAATTCTTACTCTGCAGTATTGAATTTACCTATTTAAATGCTAGGGCACTAGTGATGTCTTACAATCTTTAAAGTACCGGAGATATAAAAACCGTAAAGAGGGCGAAAAAAATCCAGTGGAGATGATGCAGAAAAACCGAAGCTATAAGTAAGAAAGGGGTCTAATTAATTAAATACTAACAAGACACAGATTGATGCAATTTTAAAGAAAAATAAATTTATAGCCCACAAGCTGAAATTTATTCCTTCAACTTCGAAAATGGTAATGATGCGCAGAGGTTGGATTTTCCTCTAAAAATTGGGAGACCAATTACGGAAGATAAACAGTTTTACGAATATATTATTTATATCTATGTTCAAGAAGTAAATATTTGGTACGCTATTACTTTTAATTTAACTGAACATTTGGTCCCTATTTTTTCCAAACAATTTAAATCAAAATTCATACTTAAAGACGTTAAACAATTTTTCTGGCCCCAACTTAAAAGTAAATGTATAACAGTTACCCGGTCCTAAGAGCATTTTTGGGATTTTTGGAAAATTAAGTGTGTAGGAAACCTCTACCCATGACGTTATTGTCCTAAAAAATAAAATTATTGAACCTGTTGGGCAAATACATCAAGATAATATTTATTCTGTGCATGAAAAATTTAAAGGACTTTTGGAGAAATGTGTTGAAGTCGGTGGCTTACACACACAATAAGTTGCATCAGTAGTAGACTTTTTTTCTAATTAGTTTAAAATGTGTCGGACAGTGGAAAAGTTTCTAAGCAACTTTTTCAGATGGAATTTTATTATAAATAAAGTAGAGATGTTGTTGTTTACTTTAGATAAAATACAAGTTTTAAAAGTTTCTGTATTTTTAGTATTGAAAAAACATTACCTCTCAAAGTAAACAATTACAAATAAAGAATAACTTAATTTAATTATAAGTTAGTAATAGTAATTGTAATTGGGTTTGCCCGTGAATAAATAAATAACAAAATTTTACAACACACAAAAATACGTTTTTAAATAAAAGTTTATTAAGCACGCCTTCTTCAATACCTATATTAGGTAAAAACCTTAACTAAATACTGAAAGGGAATTTATAAGGAGCAGATATTAAAATGGGAAAAACGCTTAATAAACACAGTATAACTTCTTTCAAAAAAATATAAGTATTTTATAAAATAGTTTTTAAAGTCTTGTGACTTACCTAACAACATCAGTACACTGACAAAGTTGCTTTATAACCTGATATACTTGTACCACATTTCTCTAATTAGTACCAAGTCTCTTGTGACCGAAAATCCTTCAGCTGGTCAATACAAAAGCCTTTCCAATGCTGGTAACATATACAGCATTTTACCAGTTTCAGTAGCGGCACACCTAAGAATACCTCCTCCTAAAATAAATGTTTAAATAATAATAAATAAATAAATAACGGATTTACTGCAGTTCTCCGCTGGTGCCTCGAAAAAAAAATTTTTTGGTGACCGCGAATTCCCAGAACTGGATTATTTGAAATCAGAAAAACGAATTGTTTTAATTAGTTAATTAACTTCTCTCTCAACTAACGCCCAGTTTTTTTTATTATATGAATTTTTTTTTTTTTTCCACCTTTTTTATTGAAATGTCGATTGTTTGACAATAAAATCGACCTATTTGTTATTGTTAAATCGATACTAATTGAAAAATTAAAAAAAAACTCGACGCCACTTAATACTTATTTGTATGTAGAATATGTGTACAAATTTTTAAAATGATCGGTTTAGTAGTTTTTTCGGAATGGTGGTTACCGACTCTAAAAGTTACATGTATGTGAAAATCGATTTAAAGTTTTGTACGCTGTCGCAACTGAATTGGAGCAACGGTCATTAAAACTATCATAAATCGGTCAATTTTGCTCCGATTGACCCCAAAATTTAATACAATATTCTTGAGATGTTATACATTTAAAATATTAAATTAAAAACAAAATTTAAAAAAAAAAAAAAAATTTTATTAAAAAAAACCTGATTCGGGGCACATACAAAGTATACCATATCTTTTGGAACATGCGCTAGAGTTGCTGGTTATCGGCAAATTTTGTTGCTAGCGTATGGAACGGAATCCGAAGCTAAGACGAGCACAATGCTTAACTTAAGGTGTTAGCATACCGTGCTGATGAGTAAATGACTGTGCCTTAATCAGGTGTCTCCAATGGTGCCTTTGAGATACAGGGCGACCTCTCAGAATATCTAGCCTTACTGCGGTAATGCGGGGCCCTGCCGTGGTGGACTATTACTTCCCAGCTCCCAACAGAAAGCGGACAGAACCGCTTTCATAGGAAAAAAGTGACAAAGGTGCGCTGACCGAAACGGATAAATCCGTTTCGAGAGGTGCCACCCTAGGTCACAAGCAAACAAAGGTGCGCCGACCGAAACGGGTGAATCCGTTTCCAAAGGTTCCCCTAAAGTCACAGGAGCCTGTTTCACGGGGAAGGGCTAATCCATCCCGAACAAACATGTGCTTAGGAAGGGATCTCTGAATACAAACAGACGGCGGACAGACCCGCTTTTATAGGGAAAAGGGTTCCCTGACCCTAAACAAAAAGCGGATAGGACCGTTTTCATAGGGAAAGGCCGGAGATACGGCATCATAAAGAACATCTGGTTCCTGTAACAAAGACGTGGTAGCTACCCAGGTCACTAGACCAGAAGAGGAGGGCATGACGGATCTAATCGTCTGCTCATCATACTTTCCAGGAGACAGAGGGACACCAGAACACATATTGTTCTCGTGACCGGTAGCGACACGAGTAAGAGGAGATGTAAGAACTCTCTCCCAATCTGATATCGGATTCATTAGAAGTCTAATCCTATTGAGATACATTTAAAAAAGTGTGAGCCACAATAGACCGAGCGATCGCAGTGGAGGGCGTAAAAAGTCCACTCACTTTAGACCTAACCTAACCTAACCTACAAAGTATACAGAATAAAAGGAAAGATATATTTTTTGCCTCAAACAGAAATCCAAACTTTTTTGAAGCTGTTGTTGCTATGGATATGTGTTTATGCCAATCAAGGTCATTATTCCAAAGTAACGCCCATAGGGTTAAATGACTGTTCTACAGAACTTAACCATTTATAAGTAAAGGATTAAATTTGGAAGGCCTTTCGCAACAGTGCAGATTATTGTGTTTTTAACGTAAGAAACTGGACATAAATTTTGGTGCCCCAATCCAATATTAGTTTAACGTCCTGTTTAGGATATAAATGTACATTACCCCGCACTTGTTTTTAAAGTCGCTTTTTATTTTCCCCAATTATATTTATATATTTGTTAATAAAAAAATATTGAAACATGTTTTGAAAGCTCCCCACCGGATTATTATTATATTGTATCCATATAAGTAGCCTGTAAAAGAAATTTTCAAAAATCTTTTAAAATAGCCGAAACAGCTATATGAAACAATTACCGGATCTTTCCTTGACGCGGCGTCTTGCTACCCAAACAGATCCAGGAAATGTTTGTTTGGAATGGATAATGAATGGTTTTCCAAATAAGTATCCAGTTTATTATCTTGTTCCTTGTTTGATACTCTTTTTCTGCCACTTTCCAATCAATCTATTTAAGAAGCCGTTATTTTGGCAGATTTGCTTTAAATCTTGAACGGTACTCTTTGGTAAGTTAGTTTCCTCGGATATTTGCCTTATGGCGTGACCCTCTTCAATTAACATAATCAGTCTTGCTCTTTGTAGTTCGTTCAGTCTATTTATTTTATTAGAAATTATTCTGGTCTAAATATATATTACTCTTGAAATAATATGTTACTGACTGACAATTTTTAGGTAAAGTTGAAGTGATATAGGTTAGGCAAACTAAGCCTAAATTACATACGAAAAATCGTATGTCCGGAATTTTTCGCCTGTAACTTTACAAGCAATTTCTAAAATATAAGAACAACATTGGCAAAAGAAATACAGACTTTTACAGGTAATGAGAGTAAATAACAAAAAGAAAGTTTATTGAATAAATAAAGTATGTGATTTTTAAATTTAATTACATTAATAACTTTAATTATTATAATAAATTTTTAAAAATCTCTTGAAATAGCCAAAACAGTGATATGAAACAATTACCAAAGATCCAATTTAAGAAATCATGCTGCTAGCAAGAAACCCTTCGGCTGTTAACAAAGAGCAGAGAAGGGTTGGAGGTTTGGAGAAATGTCGTTTTAACGGATAAGAAGACCTTTCAATTTTGTTATAATGGGCGAGTTAATATAATAATAATAATCATTAATAAATGATTATTATTATTATTATTAATATCCTTAATATTTATATGTCTTTCTCTTGCTTTAATATATTTGAAAACGAAATATATATCATCAATTTTTGTGGAAGAGTTTGCACTCTCTATTTTTATTAAAAATTAATCCATTAAACATTACTTATTTAAAAAAAAAATCACGTTTTTTACCAGTTTAATTGCCCAAGGCCTTAAGAGTAAAAATCCAGTTTACGCAATTTCCAAAATATTACAGAAAATGTTGACCTAAGTGTCCGCAATTCTTCGCTCGTAACTGTTCCTATAAAATAGAACTGGTCTGTTTTTGCCTACCCATTTTAATCCCCATCAGCTACTGAACTCATTAATAGATCATTTATTTATGAACAGAAAAATCTTTTAAATAACCTTCCTTTCTCACTAAGGTGGCAACAATGTAACATAACAAGGGGTTTAGAAAACTTACAAAAAGATGTTTATTTTAAAAGGCATTCTATACTTGACAAGTTTTACAATATTATTAAATTTGAACTAGTTTTGCCTAATATGGTTTTTTAAATAGCTTGCCAAACTAACTGTTCTATTTTATTATATTTAGTATTAGTTCTGGTTAGTTTTGATATGACTGTGAATATGTTCTGTTCATCTTTGTGACTTTTAAACAAATTTTAATATTTAAATACTAGTACATAAGTATGACTTTCTCAATATTTTGATGTTCTCTGCCAAAAAAGCTATCTTTTTACTTTAAATTTGAACGAGTTGTGGTATTTGTTTGACCTGACAAATTTGACAATTTGTATTAAAAATGATAAAAAGTGTGCTTATTAAATAAATGTTGAGATATAATGTTTTAAAAGTTTTTGCTAAAAGAACTTGTAAGTGGTATATTTTTCCCTTTTTAACCCATGTGCAACATTTTGTCAATCTACAATAACTTACATTTTTTGTCATTTCTGAAATGTTAAATTAGTAGATATATATGTACTGCTAACTCATTTGATCATAGAAGGCCTGACTGACAGGGAAATCTTTTATTTTTTTCCTGTACTCCTTGTCTGGTAGATTTTTTAGCTGGACACACAGTTTATTTATGGCCAGATATCCTGACACCTCTTCAGACACCAAAGAGCCATCAAGAAACTCTGCAAAGCCAGCACCAAAGTTTGCAAAAATGTTTTTGAATGTTGTGGTAAACGCCAAAAAACCTGATTTCACATTTTTTTAGAGAAACAGGAAAAATATCTGAATTTAGAATTGACAATTTGTATTAAAAATGATAAAAAGTGTGCTTATTAAATAAATGTTGAGTTATAATGTTTTAAAACTTTTTGCTAAAAGAACTTGTAAGTGGTATATTTTTCCTTTTTTAACGCATGTGCAAAATTTTGTCAATCTACAATAACTTACATTTTTTGTCATTTCTGAAATGTTAAATTAGTAGATATATATGTACTGCTAACTCATTTGATCTTAGAAGGCCTGACTGATAGGGAAATCTTTTATTTTTTCCGGTACTCCTTGTCTGGTAGATTTTTTAGCTGGACACACAGTTTATTTATGGCCAGATATCCTGACACCTCTTCAGACACCAAAGAGCCATCAAGAAACTCTGCAAAGCCAGCACCAAACTTTGCAAAAATGTTTCTGAATGTTGTGGTAAACTCCAAAAAACCTGATTTCACATTTTTTTTAGAGAAACAGGAAAAATATTTGAATTTAGAATTGACAATTTGTATTAAAAATGATAAAAAGTGTGCTTATTAAATAAATGTTGAGATATAATGTTTTAAAAGTTTTTGCTAAAAGAACTTGTAAGTGGTATATTTTTCCCTTTTTAACCCATGTGCAACATTTTGTCAATCTACAATAACTTACATTTTTTGTCATTTCTGAAATGTTAAATTAGTAGATATATATGTACTGCTAACTCATTTGATCATAGAAGGCCTGACTGATAGGGAAATCTTTTATTTTTTTCCTGTACTCCTTGTCTGGTAGATTTTTTAGCTGGACACACAGTTTATTTATGGCCAGATATCCTGACACCTCTTCAGACACCAAAGAGCCATCAAGAAACTCTGCAAAGCCAGCACCAAACTTTGCAAAAATGTTTCTGAATGTTGTGGTAAACTCCAAAAAACCTGATTTCACATTTTTTTAGAGAAACAGGAAAAATATCTGAATTTAGAAAAAATCTGAAGCAGGAGTACATTTTGTCCTAAAATGGTTTGCTTATTCTTATAATAAGCCATAACATGTTCTTATGTTATTTCTTGCTGAGGAAAGACTAATGTGCCTGAATATCAATAGGGCACCCAATATTTATGTATGTTTTACCACTTTTTTTTCTCAAAGCCATATAAGGTGCTGCTGCGAGTGTGAGTATATATTCAGTACTGAGTAACGGGTGCGCCATCTATTCGTTACTCGCATGTTCATTTCCATTGCAAATTAAATTCCGTCAACAGTTCACTTGCAGTTCTACACTTTACCTATTAAATCGAACTAAATTTAGAAGAACTTAAACACAATTCTGGTTCAAAATACGGGCAAGTGAAACATAGCATGTTATGAGGTATCAGAAGTAACGAGTAACTTAACGATACGATAGTAACGATACTAATTGTTATAGTAACAAAAACATACGAGTACGCTTTTTTTCGTTACTTTTACACCTCTAGTCAACATCTTCATAAGCTTTGTTGCTTCCGTAGAGACAATTTGTTCATTGCAACCAAATAATCTTAAAACACTGTTGCTAAGAGTTATTTTGAAGGAGATTAAAAAAAATATTCTTGATACTTCAATTTGGAACCAACAGTACCTAACATATAAAAATACAAATGTTTCTTTGTTGCTTTATGCATTGGTGGATACTTAAATTCGAGCTTAAATTTATGTAATAATATAAATACCTTAAAAAAGGGTTCCTCATAGTCAACATCTAAATTATCCGAGTTAGGTCTTTGAATGTCTGCCATGACGAGAAAAAATAATTACACAAAAGCTTTTTTAAAACCACATTATGTTAAGTGCAAGACACGCAGATGGCCCAAGACCCAAGCCAAGCCAGCGTATGCGTATCTATTTCGTTGAGCCAAACACATTTTTTTCGTAGGATTTTTTAGTTCAATAAAGAGCAACAACGCCAATCGCCAACAACCAATAATAAAAAAGATGTGAAGCATTTCTTATTTCTTCTTAGGTTAAGCGACTCACAGACAAGGTTAGCAACCCTGGAGAGTGGGATTATAGTACCAGGGCCGCAAAATAATAGTACATTTTAAAAATTGTGGTAAATTATAAAAAAATAATCGTTTATGCCACTTACCTCTACTCTCCATATTTTATTGGAAGTGTTCGAAGTAGTTGGCAGCTATTTACACGCATCAATTAAAGTAATTGATGTGTTGTACGCTAGTCGCGCTATATTGAAATGTACTCTATTTTCTACTGTAAGGTATCAACAGTTATTTCGGCATTAATTGACAAACATTTTTAAATTAATTACGATTTTTTTTTGTCAAAAATATGGTTTATAAAAATTGTACATTTAAGCATTATAGTACAGGCATGATAGTACATAGTACAAAGGAGAGAAATTGCTGTACGTCTACTATAATTGTAGTACGGTTGCTAACCCTCACAGAATCACAGGTAGTGCTGCCAACCTAGATTTATGGCTACTTCCCACGGGCGGCGTAGCGTAGAATAACTTTCAAAAATCTAAAATATAATTGGGTAGCGTAACTTCAAAATTAAAACTAACCAATTAGCAGCGAGACTCGTTTACTAAAGAATTCTATAAATCGACTTCTACCCCACTCTCACCCCGAATACACGCTTGAAGTTCTGGGGCGTTATTCTTGGTCATTTGAATCTTTCAGGATCCGTTGAATCTGGTGATAAACCTAATGAAATCTCCCCATTTCAATTATTTTTGAGTCACTATTTGAAACGCGCCAATTTATCCATACTAACGAAGTAATTTTTAAAACTTTCTTAATAATAGGTCTATTTGGTATCGACAAATAGTGTACACTATTTTATACTTTTTCGTCAATAAAACTTTTGTTATCGTCTGTGTAATTAAGGACTAGGTGTTTGTTTGGTATGAATTCTGGTGTAAACTAGTTTTCACTTATTAACTCCAACTCTCGAATTAGTGAAGTTAAATGCATTTATACTACAAGACTTGAATTTGTTCGTTTATAAATATAACCATAAAGTCATTTTTTAATTTCTTACATAAGTCTAAAACGCGTTTGGTATAAAAATCAAATTTGGTTTGTAGCAGAGTCTATTAATCTAAAGGGGTTATGACATCGTCGAGAATGTTGATATAGTTTGTCCAAGCTAACATTTTTGTGTTGGCTTACATGTTCAAAAACAAAAATTACTAGACTCAACGTCAAAATCATCTGATTGGCGTAAATCACCCAGTAATGGATTAACGGCATTTCAATTTTTATATTAAATTATTTTTGTGTTTGGGTGTGTTATTTCGTGTTTTAAAGTAATTAGTGAGGTTAGAGATTACTCTGCAGTGTTTTTATTTTTTTTTTTTGTGTGGACTATTTGACATTTTTTATATTTAATAATTTATTTTATTTTGGACTAAGTTTTTATTTTTATTGGTTTAAGAAAAAACCACTAGAATAGATATTTTTTAAAGTATAAATCACAATGATTACTTCGAAACCCACTTCAGAGCTGTGATGTGTCGGAGGTAAGAAAATATAACCTAATAAATATTTTTTGAAAAATGATGCCATCAGAATAGTGATCTTGCAAAAAGTAAAATAACTCGTTTTAAGAGTATCATAATCTAAAAATACATCCTCAGATGTGCCAAACATTTTAAAATTTAAATATATTTATGAATGTATTTTTTAGGATCGCATAGTGGCAGTTGCTGACAATATAAGAAGCAAAATATGAAATTTATAAGTAACTTAGGCTTAATGGAAAAACCAAATGTGCAACGCATGAGAAGGAAATTATCAAAAGGTTTTATGGAAAATGAAGATTTAGGAAAAAATAAAAATCTTTGGGTGTTTCTCGATGAAACCTGGATCTTCTCGAACAGCTCTTTCCGCAGGTCTTGGCAGGATGACGATGTATATTTTAGTGGAAAGGTAAAACATTCTAATGACTAATTATACGCTAGAAAAAAAAATTACTTTCCTACACTTAAGGAAAAATTTAAGGGCCCATTTTTTTTTTAAATCACAAGGTAAAGCACTTTAACAATCCTCTAATAAAATTTTGTTTTGCCTTATAAATTATCACAGTTTTACAAAAAAGCTTCCTCTTGCACACCGACAAGCTGTTGAAGACCTGTTTCTCTTTTAGGAATATTTTTACAGCTTTTACTCCGAAACATTAGCTGTCATAATTCCTTCTTTTGTATATCCCAATTAGAGCAAATTAAAAGTCTACTTAGATGCATCCCTTTATTGTCCACTTCACATTTCCCACTTTTTCCGCACCTTCATCTCTAGAGTTTCGAGACTACGAAATCTTATCAGTAATTTACATCTGACTTCACTCTAGACACTCGTAGTATGTGAACACTTAGACTTTAAGCATAAGGGGTATCCTGAGAAAAATACGCATATATGACAGATTCGGTAGATACCTCAGTTAGGGTCTCTTTCATACATAGGACATATGATTAAATCTGTAGCTCTTAGACAACATTAAACTACAGAACACACTTGCTGCATTAAACATTAAAGTATTTTTAATTAAAAAACTAATGAAATATTTATATTTTCCTTAGATACATTATTCTACATGCTGGTTCAGAAAAAGGATTTGTTGATGGTGCCAGTAGAAGTTCTAAAACTAAAACAAAAACAGGAGATTACCATGGCGAGATGAAAGCTGAAAATTTTTAGAAGTGGGTTAGAGATGATCTACTACCTAATTTGAAAAGGCCTTCATTAGTCATTTTAGGTAATGCCAGCTACCATAGTAGGTTGTTAGAAAACTGGCCATATAGTGGCGGGAAGAAAGAAAATATGGTTAAATGGTTAAAAAACCGAAATATTCCTTTTGCAAAATCGGGTACAAAATAGATTTTGTGGTGCTTGATTCAGCGCCTACCAAAGTCTCCCAAATCTTATGTCGTCGATGCTCTTATTCAGGAGGGTGGTCATCAAGTGCTGCGCTTGCATCCATATCATTGTAAATTCAATGCTATTGAAATGGTATATATTTAAAAATAATAAGACATTCCCTATTTTATGGGACCCACATTATTAGTATATTAATAAGGTAAATGGTAATAAAAATCATTTACAAGTTATCTTCTTTTACTTTTTTAGCTTTTCTTTATTAAACTGCCTTACTGCTTTTAATAAAAAGCTAAATATTAAATGACTATTTCATTTAAAAAACATAACTAATGACCCATTAAATGCTTGAACTCATAAGCAACCATTTACAATCCAAAAAGAAAACCCACCACTTTGTCTGCTCTCTTATCTAAAAAATGTCCAGCCAATATCTTTTGGGTTTACTGTAAAGTTTTGTTGTTTTTAAGTGTCTTATGACAAGCCGATTTAAACCAACTTTAAATACTGACCCCTTAAAATTAAAAAAAAAACGAGCACACATCTGATATTCACATTATTTAACCCAAATACTCCCTCTTCCTCTAACCCTTTTACCGTTTCATATATCGTTCCTTTACTGGGTGAAAGTTACGTCGATTAGCTTAGCTGTTTTGGCAAACAGGCCCGGGATTTTAATTATACATTATTTTTAAAATGTTCGAAGGGTGTGTTCGGGTCGTTTGCACGTGTCGACATTGAATTCTAAAATATATTATTTTTAATGCTTAGGGGAAAATTTTTTTTGGGGGTTGTAAAAGTAGTGTGTGTATTGGGCTTTTTTTTTTATATTATTTTTTTGGGCTTTCTAGTTTTGTAAAGTGTTTATTTATTAAAAAAAAAAAGTAATTTTGTATAAATAACTATAATTTTATTTGCTTTTTTTTTCAAATTTTTTAAAATTTAATTTTAAAGATTATGGATCACGATTACTGTATTCCCGGTACATCCAAAAAAAGCAGGGGAAAAAGATTTGGTAACATAAATAAATTATATTTTTTTTTAAATATTTAACCAAACTACTTTAGCAGGGTTAAAAACCCAAGGGTCGGAAAAAAGGGGTTTTTTGGGTTTATGGGTTGATATTAAAACAAAAATTTAAACCCCTTTGGCCAATATAGGTATTTTAAAAAAATCCTTATTTTTGATAACAAAAATTTTTTTTTTAAAACACGTACAATGTAATAATTTTTTGCAAAAACTGTCCCCCCTTCTCAAATACATGGGAATAAAGTATCTCAAAAAAGGGGGAAATGTTTACAAATACTTTGTAGAAGAACATCACGTATTGACCCTTTCAAAAATTTTGTTTTTAAAAAAATTTTTTAAAATTACCC
>JAHBCN010016047.1:0-20174 GCA_019359885.1 Listronotus oregonensis
TTTCTGCCCCCCAATCCTTTATTGCTTTTTTAAATATTTGCCAAGCGAATGTGTGCAATAGGAAGGTCCAAAAAGGGATCTTTAAAAATTGTTTGCTTGATTGACTGAAACTACGACCGGCACAAAAAGCGAAATTCAAAAAAACCCCAAATCGGAAATACCAATTTCCCGGGGGGGGGGCCCCTATTCTGGGTAAAATTTTTTTTTAAAACTAGTTACCTGGGTATAATAAACAACCCCCTTTTTTTTTAAATCTTGCCCACTTCCAAAATTTTTATTTTGAAAGCTGATGTTCAGGGAATTTTTTTCGTTGATCCAAAGCGCCTGTGAAAATTAGTAATTTATATTCAGTTTTTCGGCAAATTGGGGGTGAAAATTTTGTAAAAAAAAATTTGAAAACTAAAAGGGGGGGAAAAAAGTAAAATATTAAAAAATAATATTTATTTAAAATTTTTTCTTTACGTTTTTTTTTTGGTGTTCTGAAAATTTAAAAATTTAAATTTTTTTTTAAAATTTTTAATTTTTCATTTTTGCTAAAGAAAAAAGTATGTTTTCCCCCTAATTTCCCGCTTTTTTAAAATTTGCTTTAAATTATTGTTTAAAAAAAACCCTTTTTAAAAAACCCCCCTCTTAAGTTGCTGCGATAATTTGCGTTTTTTTACAGAAAATTTTTTAAAATTTAGGGTTTTTTTCCCCCCTTCCCCTAAAATGGGAAAAACCCAAAAAAAAATTTTTTTCCCCCCAAAACTTAAAAAATAAACCCTTTATAAAAAAAAAAAATTTTTTTTATGAAAATTAAATAGAAAAAAAAAAAATTATGTAAATTTTTTTTAAAAATTTTTAGTTTTTTTAAATGATATTTTTTGATGGCCCCAAAAAAAATTTCTGATTTTACCCGTTGGGGGAAATGTTTTAATTTCCCTTATAAAATCTTTTTCCGTTTGATATAATATCATATTTTTGGGGTTAAAATTGGGGAAAAATTCGAGGCCCCCAAAAACAAAAAAAAAAAATTAAAAAGTTCAGAGAATTTCATGCACGGAAAATTTTTAAAAAAAAAACATGGGGATATTTTTTTTTAAAACCCCTTTTTTAAAATCTTCGACCCTTTTTTAAACCCCCAAATGAAAAAATCATCTTTTTAAAAATTTTCATTTCCCCCTTAAAAAATTTTGGCTTTTTTTATGAAAACAGTTTTTTTCTGGGTGATAGTAAAAATATTGTTTGGGTTTTAATTTTTAAGGGGGGGTTTAAAATTTATTATTAAAAGTTATTTTTTTTGAAAAAGGGCTTTTTTTTCCCCTTTTAAAAAATATTACTTTTCATGTATTTTAAATTTCTTTTTTTTTCCCAAAAATTAGTTAAAAAATTTTTAAAAAGAACAAAAACAAAAAAAACCAACTTTTTTTAATTTATAATAACAATTTTTTTAACCTGGGGTTTATAAAAAATTTTTCTTTTTTGGGTTTTTTTTTAAAAAATTTCAAAATAAAAAAAGGGGTTTTTTTTAAACCCCGATTAAGGAGGGGGAAAACACTCAAAGTAAAAAAGGAAAATAAATTTTGGGAAAAAAAAACAGGATTAATATTTTTAACCAAAATTCTTTTAAAAAAGGTTTTTTCTCTCTCTTTAAATTTCCAAAAACCAACCCCAAATTCAGGCGGGAAAAAAACGCTCTTTTTTAAATTTTTAAAAAATCTTAACTGCTTAAATTGTTAAAATAATAACAGTCTAATAATAATAGCAACTTTTTTTATAGAGTTTTATTTTGAAATGGGTTCCAAAACCCCTTTTGAATTCAAAAAAAGGGAACCCCAAAGGGGGGGGTTTTTTTAAAAAGTTTAAATGAACGTGTTATCTTAGTTTTTTTAAAATTTTCTTACGGTCGCTATGTTGCGATTCATATCAGCACTACTACTATTTATAGCCGGCTTTTCCCCCAGGTTACTTTTCGCCTGTGTGCGGCATCGGCATGCCGAATGACGATACCGCGTGTTGCTAGCAGTACGTTACACTGCCATCACTTTGGATGTAAATCCAAAGTAAATCACTTTATCAAGTGAACTTGAACCAGAGTAATCATCCTTGTTTACATATTTTCATCCAGTTTGTTGCGTTCATTACCACCGATTAAGACGTAAATAATTGAATTAAGCCCAGTGAAAATAACTTGTGTTGTTGCAATTTTTTACTGGAACGCTTCTTTCTGGAAGAATCATCGGTTTGACGAACGACTGTTTCATCAAAAGTTGGTCGAAGATCAACCTGTTTCATCGTTGTTGCGCCTTTGAATGAAACAAAATAAAGGCGTTTGCTGCGCCGCTGGATGATTAAGCGCAAGATGGACGTCGATGAAAGGTCAATGAGCCGCTACACGTGCGTACCACTAGTGTCGAAAAGTAAAACATTTTAAGGAATGAATGACCTCGCACAATCCTTTTTGTAAAATGGGTCCCGGCCAATTTGAACCTTTGCTACACTTAGGGAGGTATTCTAATCTAAAGTGAATTTCGGGAGGTTAATCAATAAAAAAATATTTTCGATATGTATTTTTAATCATTTATTTATTTATATTTAGAATTCATAAAAAAATTTAAAAAGAAAAAAACATATTTTACAAAGTTGCTCGCTGTTGAAGTAGAGGGGGGAAAAAGAGCGTGTCAATCTTGTCACGATTCCCTTTCTTCTGGTCATCTGAAAAATAAAAAAAATGGTAGATTCTTTATCAGTACAAATGTCATTATGGCAGGCACCAAGAAAAAAAAAAAAAAGGTTTTTCTTGCAAAATGGCGGTTTATAAAAAAAAAAGATTTTTTTCAGTTATTTTTTAACTTTTTCCAATTTTTAAAAGTAGTAAAATTAAAATTTTAATTTTTTGTTGGTTCCTGCCATAGAAGGATGTATAAAGAAAATTTGTGCTAACTTTCAAGCAACTGGATCAATTAGAACTTAAGATTTTCTGACAAACGTTTCGAGAAAAAACGCGTTTAAAGTTTTAGGTAGTCTAACAGATAGAACAGTATATATAACTTACATTTCTTTATTCAGTCATTCCGGCTGCATCAGGGCCTCAACCTACGTAAATTAAATATTTAGCGAATTTCCTCCAGGGTGAACAACTGCTAGGCACTTGAGGTGAAACTTAAAACTTGCCCTCTTAATAGTTCTCCACAAGCTGATCAAAGTTTTTGTGAGCACAGATGTAGGCACCTGACCAATAATCGAGACAAATGCATCCCCTTACCCTTTGGAGATGGAATATGGGGTTTGTAACCATTAAGACTTTTGATCAGGAGGTTCTGAAACTATAGGTTTAGTATCAAAAAATTAGGCAAAGACCATTTTCACAGGATTATTAAATTTGTTGATATTTTTTAATAAATATTTTCATAATATAATACAGTAGCTGCAGTGTTAAATTGCTTAATAATACCTATACGTTAATTTGTTGTTTATTCCCAACAATAATTTGTTTTATCATGGTATAGAATAAAGGCGCCTCCTTTCACATGGTTTAAGGAATTTAGCAACCATATTTAAAGACATTGTTACAAGGCGCTGAAACCTTCAGAGTTATTACTATAATCTTGAGCAGTTTAAACGTGAAGGCGCTTATTTATAAACTATGGGTGGTCTTTTACCGGCAACCACTCTTATTTACAACAAATTAATTTGAATATTTTCAACCCATTAGGTTTTTTTTCTCCTGGCTTATTTTTCAGTCAAGTGTCGTTGAGCGCCACGGGAGGTACGGTGCATCTAGAAACATTTTGCTTATTGAAATTAGAAAGTTGTACAGGGTCATCCAACGAGGCCTAAACATGACCACATTGGCAGTTTTTATCGTTCCCAAAAAAAAAGTAAAATAGCCCTTTGTGTCTTTTTTACTTAGAATTTTAGAAACAAAAGAGATATGACATAAAATTAACATTTTCTAATGGAAATGTGGAAAACCGGACAGGATGGGGCAAAAACTTTAAGACCAATAAGTCTAATGTCGTTTGTGCTAAAGACCCTAGAGAAGTTGCTGGATAGGCACATCAGGGAGAATGCACTTACGAACAGACCTCTACACAAGGACATACATGCATACACAGCAGGTAAGTCCACAGAAACAGCATTACATGAGCTTGTAGAAAAAGCCGAATATGCTCTAAATACAAGGAGGTACTAATGTGTGCCTTTCTGGATATTGAAGGAGCGTTTGATAACACGTCCCTAACATCTATCTCAAACTCGTCGAGGCGCAGAGGGATCGACGCAACAAGCTGCAGGTGGATAGACTGCATGCTTAAGAGCAGATCAGTATATACTTCAATTCTTGAAGAAACTCTTGTAGCTCGGGTTAAGCGAGGATGTCCGCAAGGGGGAGTTCTGTCCCCACTGCTATGGAACCTTGTCATGGACGACCTACTAAATGTCCTTCAACTTGAAGGACACCAAACATTGGAATAAGCAGACAAAACAGCCTACTATATCCTGTGCGAATGTAAAGCATTGAATCACAAAAGACAGGCATTATTTGGGCAACCGGAAATGAGCCCACAGAAATATATCAACCAACCAGTCTCGGGGTTATACAGAATTGTAGAAGGAACAAGATTAATGGGAGCATTGATATAAAAGATAATGGGAGATTAGGCACAAAAAGCCCATGCGGCTGCGCTGCCTCCGGTAGAAGAAGAAGAATGGAAATGTGATGTTATAGTCCATTCAAAACGCGGGTCCTGGGTGCCCAATTTTGCTGCAAGTTGAGACTACCTTCAGGGTACGGTTTTTTGATCGCTGATTCCGAATTTCGGGGCCCCGGCAGCTCGAAAATTCTGGCATTACCCCTAAAAATGCAAAAAAAACACCCTTTTTAGGGCTTTTTTTAAGAATCATCCTATAAAAAATTATAGAAAAAAATATATATATATATATAATATATATATATATATATATATATATATAATATATATATATATATATATATATATATATATATATATATAATATATATATATATATATATATATATATATATATATATATATATATATATATATATATAATATATATATAATAATATATATATATATATATATATATATATATATATATATATATATATATATATATATATATATATATAATTTGCTAATGTGGATATATTTATATGTAGGTAGGTATATATATTTATTTGTCTGTCCACGTGATTCTGTAGTTATGGCTTGAGCTAAAATCATGAAATTTGGCACAGTGGTAGTCTTTAGCAGTGGCTAGAAACTAACGAAGCCCATTTTTTGAATTTCGCCCCCGGACAAAAATAGGAGCAAAAAAGTGTTTTTTTACCGTTAGCCGTAAGGAAGGCGTCTTACGGAGACAGAGGCCACTTAATATTGTTTCTCGCCTGGCGGAGACAGGCTTTTCACCTAGTTATTTAATATTGATAAAAATTTGTATTTTTCATGACATCATATTAATTTGAGCCCAATTAAATTTTTGGGTAATTTATTGAGGGTGAAGCAATCCCCAATGAAAAATGGCTTTTTATTAAAAATCTAAGGAAAAATATAAAAAATTAATTTTTTTTGCGCATTTTTTTTTATCATGTCTTTGGGATAGTTTTTCTCGTCAAAAGGGTGAAAACCTCTGGTGATACTTTTTTAGAAGCAAATTTTTTGGTATAATATGGAAAAATACATGTTTGTTCAAAATTTAGGCAAAAAACACAATTTTTTTGGTTGCATTTTTTTTAATTGTACGATAGTTCAGGGATAATTGGGGGTTGTTTTAAAATTTAATTTAGGCTCAAATTAATATAATGTCATGAAAAATGCAAAGTTTTATCAATAATAAATAATTTCTATAAATTTTTCAAAGATCATTTTTAAAAAACCTCTAAAAAGGGTGTTTTTGCTCTTTTAGAGGTGTTTTCGAGGTTCAAGGGTTTCGGCACCCCAAAATTTGGAACTAGCGACACAAAACGTACCATGAGAGACTTTTATAGGTGCCTAGAGAGCGTTTTCATAAGTTTTCATAAGATTTATGTTAAAAACCCCTAAAAAGGGTATTTTTTGCATTTTTAGGACTGCGATATTAAAATTTCCGAGCTGCGGGACCCTGAAATTCGAAATCAGCAACCCAAAAACCTTACCCTGAAGGTAGTCTCCACTTGCAGCGAAATTGAGCACCCAGAATCCGAGTTTTGAATGGACTATTAGGGCTATATCCTTAGTTAGACCTGCACTGGACCACTGTTGCCTGTTTAAAATTTATTCCAAGAAGGCCTTATCCAATCACTGAAAATGGCGCAGCACAGAGCTGCAAGAATGGTCTATTTGGACTTTTTTAGAGGCTTCAGTAGTAGCGGATCATAACATTATGAGGCCCCAGGCGCATACTGATCTGGAGGCCCCCGATGCCCAAACTAAGGAAGGGTGGGTTTACCAAAATAATTATTGTAGATATATTTTAATATGTGTTTATTTTTAAAATAAAGACAAAACGTTAGCACAGAAAAATAAGATTAAAAAAAATCTTAGCTTAAAGAAAAGCACATTCTTAGATTAAAAAAAAAACATTTACATTCAAAGTTTTGAACTTACTTACTAATAAGAGATGTGTGTTTAAAGCAAAACTTTTCTAGCTTTCTGGCTTGCAAACTTGTCAATGATTAATTTATAGTCCAACGACTGAACGACATCATTTTCTATGAACATAAGTGACAAATTGCTTAAATGAGTTTGGCTAAGTGAATTACGTAAATAATTCTTAACCCGTATAAGTACGGAGAATGAACGTTCACCGCTTGCATTGCAGATAGGCAATGTTAAAAATGTTTTTAAAATAGTCTTTACATTTGGAAATGTAGACTGCAGTCCATTAATTAATAATTTATACATAGCGACATGATTGGATATGTTTTCGTCCTTTTTGTATTTAAGGAAATGGAGAATTTCATCTTTAAAGTATTTAGTATCGACATCGTTACTGTATTTTAATGGTAATTTATCCACACATTCAATAATTTCTTCTCTACTCATTTTCTGACTAAAAAAATCGAAAATCATTTAAAACATCAGTGTAAATAGAGGACCTTCTTGATATCTCAGATATGAGTACATCACATATTACATTATGTATGTTAAATATAAATGATTGTCTACCGTTAAACGTGTGTCATTATCTGTTATTTCATCAAATTGCAATTTTCTTTTTTTATTGTGCCATCACTACCTCTATAAATCCTGTTTTCTTTTAATAAATTGGCTTCTTCCTCAATATTTTCAAATTGGTCTCTTACATCCTTTATAAAATCGGTAAGGGATTTGAAAAGATTTGCACCATAAAGTAAATTCGACTGCACGTCTTGTAAAGATTTGCTGGTAGTATGCTGATTTTTGGGTTTCGATTTTCTGTTTCAAACTTTCGACACTTTTCATTGCACCTATTTAGTGTACATAATACTTAATTACCTAATAATTTCATTAAAATATTTAGATATAGCAGTAATGTTTGATAATGGCTCTTCTATTAACTTTTAACTAATTGTAAAAGTTATATTTTTAATCTTGGATAAATTATATTTTTTTATATAAAATTTTTATAAAAAAAATATATTAATAATAATCAATATAATATATCATATAAATATATATATATATATATATATATATATATATATATATATATAAAAATATATATATATATATATATATATTTTAAAAAATATATATTATATATATAAATAAAATATATATATATATATATATATTTATTACATTTTTGTAAAAATATCGATATTTGTAAATTTTGATATTTTCTGTTCGACTTTTTTACAACATCAATTGTCTGGATTGGAGGTATCATTTAAACTCAACATCGATGTTTAAAAGAGTTTGCGGATTTCTACGACTGTCGGATAATGCATTGCACAACGCAGTGTTGTCGGTCGTCATTCCAAAAAAGCATTCAGCGGGGTTGCAATTTTAAGCGAATTAAAACTATTTTGGCTATCTTATCTTATGGTTTCTTTTATTATATTGTTATTAAATTCTGGTTGAATTTTTCTAAAATTACTTATTTTGGGGATGCCCGCGTGCCGGGGCCCCAGGCTAGCGCCTCATGCGCCTGTGCGGTGATCCTCCACTGGGCTTCAGTCTATCCGAGGCATAAGAGCATTTGGGGTAGAAGCCCCTGCAAACCAGAAGACAAAAAATTCTTATTAATTGGCTTGGTATAGAAAGCACCTTATTATTTTCGATGAGTTTCAATGAAAATTATTTTGTATTTATTTTTAGTAACAACAGCATTGGAATGCCAAACACAGCAATTTAATATTATGTCAGTCCAGTTAATATTTATTACCAGCACATAGGTATGGTATGGTATGGTGAGTACATTTTCATTTCTGCAGACCTTATGGAATATCGTCCATCCAACAGTTAGAATTTCCACCTCAGTCGGGTGGTGTACTCAGAAAAATAAATATATATATATATATATATATATATATATATATATATATATATATATATATATATATATTTTTATTAAAATATATATATATATATATATATATATATATATATATATATATATATATATATATATATATATATATATATATATATATATATATATATATATATATATATATATATATATATATATATATATATATATGATATTTATGACAACTCTATCAGGTGTATCTATGTAAGAAAAAAACAATTTTCTGGTACTACTCTTCAGTTAGATAAAGCCTGTTGCAGAGAACTCGGAACCTGTTTCTATGTGTATTTAATATACGGGATGTTTTGAAAACTTATTAACAACCAGTGACTGGTTTTATTATAAATAATGAACATTGGTTTAAGAAGTATATCTTTATCAAACTGTCGGTCGATGGATAGGTTAGAAGAATTATTAACATAATTCCTACAAAACAGCAGCATGCACGCCATTTATTTAAGTTAGCAGTTTTATAAGAAGTCCAGGCGTTACATGGAACACCAATAAATAGTCAGATTGCTTAAAACTATGTTAAAATAGGGTTATAATTACACAAATATATGTAATAAATATGTAAATCTAGAATATTTAGGATGGGTTTTTGAAAGTGATACAATGCGATATGTAGAAAACGGTTTTAAACATTTTCATGAAATTTTGGTAATAAAGTAATAGTACGAGATCCAAATTAGAGGCAACTTTCACCCATCTGCCAACCAAATAAAAACTATTTTTGTTTTATTAAATGTAGTATGGGTAATTGTCTCGAAAGTTGCCTCCTCTCCGATTTTGACCAAATTGGTATACGGGGGTTTTTTGGGGCGCTGATTACGAAAAAAAAAAAAAATTTTTGGCAATGTTTAATTTTTGAGATATTCATCATTAAAGTTGAAAATCAAACTAACCTTATTTACACTATTCCTCCTTCTTTTTGCACAAAATTCTTGATTTTTACACTAAATTGGCTCACAATATTTTACAAACCATTATTAAAAACTTGTTTTTATATTTATTTTACACCTTTTTTCCATTTAATTGCAAACCTTTACTTTCACACGCCGCAGCATGGCCGCAACCATGTACACACTAGGGATTTTATAAACAAATATGGCCGCTGCCTTTGAACGTAAAAGTTCGCAATTTATTGGAAAAAAAGGTGTAAAGTGAATTAAAATACAATGTTTTTAAAGGTGTTTATAAAATATTGTGTGCCACTTTAGTGTAAAAATCAAAAATTGTGTACAAAAAAAAGGGGGAATATAGTTAAAATGAGGTTAGTTTGATGTTCAACTTTGATGATGAATATCTTGAAAACGAAACGTTGCCGAAAAAATCTTTGGTTTCGTAATCAGCGCTTACCCCATATCAGTTTGGTCAAATCAGAAGCCTTTCGAGGACAATTTCCGCTCGATGGTTACCCTAAAAATTTTGACCATGGATATGATTTCTAAAAAAAAAATTAAAACATTTCTGATATTTTCTGTAAAATGTCAAATATATTTTTTTTAAATTCTACATGGCCGTACTAAATATTTTTTTCAGATTTATAAATGAAAATTTTAACAATTTCTTTAATTTTTCATTTTAAAAATTTCCAGCTGAAAAAAAATTAGTGGTATATTAGTACTGTCATGTAGAATAAAAAAATAAAAATTAACAATATACAGGACTATTTAAAATTTTTCAAAATATTTTTTTTAAATTTATCATAGCCTTGACCATTATTT
The DNA here is from genome assembly GCA_019359885.1 of Listronotus oregonensis. Classification (NCBI taxonomy): domain Eukaryota; kingdom Metazoa; phylum Arthropoda; class Insecta; order Coleoptera; family Curculionidae; genus Listronotus; species Listronotus oregonensis. The sequence goes on from JAHBCN010016047.1 coordinate 10,227, forward strand.
TTGGCATTTCATTCGCAATACATTTGTTTACATACTATATTTGTTAAAAAATAATTTTCATCCGGTTGGCAAACCAAGTCTATGTGCAAAACAAAAATTTAATTGCGTTACTGGTTATAAGATTCAGAGCCGCCGCCAGAAAAAAATGTAGGAGGGTCAAAAAGTTTAAGTCAATTTACTTATCTAGAATTAATAAAATTAAATACACAAATAAATATACTACAACTTTAATTTCTAAATAATAACACAGGCCCACAAAAAAAAATCTGTGTGTGCTGGGTGTCGGACTAGGATTTTTTCGCTGAACACGAATCTAAAGTCAAAAATGGGGGTCAAACAGCAAATTATCGAGAAAAGGCGTAATTTCAGATATTAAAAATTTTTTTTTTAATTTAAAACGTCAATATCTTAAAAATAATTGAAGAGTGGTAATTCAAAAGCGTCTAAGTGCCAAAACTATTTTTTTGAGAAATTTAAGAAAAACTAATTAGGTATTAAAAAACAAGTTCTACGGATGCAAACAAATGTTTATTTTATTGTAATACATAAATGAAATAGAATAAACTAAAAAAAACCTTTGAAAAATTATAGATTATGTTACATTAAGAAAAATAAATGTTAAAACCAAGAAACAATCTATGTGCCAAGCTAATCTTAAGTCAAAGGTATACTTCTATCATTATGAATTTGTCTGATTTTTGGATTTCTCTATCAAACTGGACCAAAACTGGTGATATTTCATGGTATTAATCTAGCATATCTTCCAGGTTTACTTTCTCCCAAAGGAAATTCTGTTTTGCATTCAGAAGGCATAACTCAAGACCTAAAATGTTATGTTTTGTTTTTCCCCTTTTTTAAACTACAGACTTGCCGTTCCATGTCGCTAAATGTTTTCGAGTTTTCACCAAAGTAGGATTATCTTTATCTATCCGTATACTAGAAACCGTCGAAATTTAACGGTTGTATTTAAAACATTGTCGATTTTTTGGAAATCCTTAAAATCTTTCGCCTCCATGGTTATCGCATTGAAAATGCTTGTGACATGCACCTGCTTTATTTTTTGATATCTGCAGGAACAAGGTTTTGTTTTCTTTTTGCGCCTTTCAATATGTGCAAAATCTTTTGTCACATGGCAGATAAGAATGTCCGGACACTAAAAATTTTTGCTCTATTTGATCATACATTCCCAAAGCTCTAAATAAATGAATAACATCAACATGATCTTATTTTTGTTCTGTCCGATACAGTTGTCCCCTCCAGACAATGAGTTTGTTTTTTTTTAGAAAATTTTCCAGTAAAAAATTTTAAACAAACAAGAAGCAATCTCGTTTCCGCCACGACCGGTAGTGTCTCTTCCCACAAGCACATGTGCGCAAATTCTGTATCTGACAGATGGACGTCAAGATTGTAGCATGATAGTTGCCTGCTATAAAACATAGAAGAGTGCGTCAAAGATGGAAGAAACTTGTTCAAGTCAATGTAATCACATTATTCACAGTTTTTTTTTTGTGATTCAACTATGTCATGGTCAATGTCGCCGTTGCCTTTTCTGCCTTTCGATGATGTAATTGAAGTGCATTTAAAAGGGTTTTTTCTTGTCAGGATCATTGGAACCCATGCCTTTATTTTATTGTTATATTTATCACATGTTCCACATGTGTCAGACCTTGGACGCCCAAATCGTAAATCAGGAAAGTCGGTATGGAAACCTCAGAGTAAAATTTGTATGTTACAATAGTTTGGGGATTTTTTTCTTTGAATGCACGGTACATCCGGTTAATTTTTAAATCAGGACTAAAAAACTGTTTCACAGATTTGCTGCGGCTATAATGTTTTTTCCCCCGTGGGAAGCTATTTATATGTGCTTTAATATCGTCACGTACCTGTGCAGAATACTTTTGTTTTTGTACCTTTACCGTAGATCAGTTATGGTATTTAGTCCTTTTTTTCTTCTCTACCAATACTTGGACTCTGCTATGGGTAATCGCAAATATTTCACTGAACTTTTTGCGACATACCGGGATGTGTTGACCCTTGCCATCTGGTACGGTGTAAAACCGGAATGTTGACGACGACTTTCTTCGGGACGATCATATGTGCCGTGACGCCTTCGGCTTGGTCCAAGTTGAATCAAACCAAGAAGGTAGATGCTTTGCTTATTGTAATCAACTGTACCAAAAAATTCATCGAAAGTCTCTTGTGGTCACCAGAGATTCCTGCACTGAAATTTGCGCACAGTTTAGCTGTAACAAAAAATACATGTTAAAAAAACAGGCATCAGGATCCTTTCCGATACCGTTCGACGGAGCTTGAATCACTTCCACAAAATAATAACAACACGAAAAAGGAAAAATTTATCATAAAACTTACCTGGGCGTTGGGCAATTTTTTTTGGCGGCTTAAAAACCCCCCTATAATTCGTATGTTCAAGACCACTAACTCAAAAGTCGCCATTTTTAACACTCTCCTGCCCTTTTTTTCCTTTTTTTTTTTACCACATTGTCGCGAGCAAACCCCCGACTTGTCGGCCATTTTCTATACTGATAATGTAAAACGTTTGGCATTAGACTTTTTTTCCCTACAATACGTTGGGGGAGTTGGACCGCATACGTATTAAAATTTTGCATATAGAACTGCAGATTCTTGACTGGCACATAGACTGTTTTGTATATTATTGGCAATGGCACATAGCCCCCAAAATCACTAAAATTCCAAAATATCGAAAAGTGGCACTTAGCCGTTTTTGAATTACCACTCTTCAATTAAAGATACACAAAACTTTATATGACATAAACTATGAATTTTTCCAAGACCTTTAATTTTAGCTATATAACCTCTTTTGTCTAAATGCAATATTTTTTGACCTATTATCAAAAATGAAAATTAAAAATCATTTTTTTAAAAAAATTTGTTTTTTTTTTTCCCAATTTTTAAAAGATTTGGGATTCAACTTTTAAAGAAATAAATGATTTGTTATAAAAAAAAAAAACATTATTTATTTTTTTAAATTATTTTGGACTGAAATTTTTTTTCAAAATTACATTTTCGTTTATATTTCCTCTATTATTTATCCTATTCAAAATGTTTGCAAAACTTTTTTTATAGATAATTTAAAAAACTTTCATTTTTGTTTTATAAATTTTTTTGTATCTTTTGAAGTTTACATAGTCGTAGTCCAAACATTCCGCGGCAGCAGGTTTCTGCCGGTAAATGTACCATGTCGGTCTTTTCAGGCTTTCTCGATTTTTTGCTGTTTGACCCCCAATTTAGACTTTAGATTCGTGTTCAGCGAAAAAAAAATGCTCCAGAAAATCTTAGTCCGACACCCAGAACACACTATTTTTTTTTGTGGACCTGTATAATTATACTTATTTAGGAGCCCATTCGCGCCGCGAAAATTGGATCTAATTTAGGGTTCGAGGAATAATGTTTTTCTTAAAAACTATATGAAAGCCAACACTTAAATCTAGGCTTCTGCTGTAATAGTTTTTTAAATTTGGATTTAGTTTTTAATATTTCCTTGAGTGATAGTCATCCTAAAATCGGTTATGTTTAGATCCATTTTTAAAACTCGACTCATATATCAAAAATCCCTTACCAGGGGCATAATTATTTCCTTCCTTTAAAAAAGGTGTATAATTTATGTTTTTAAATGAAAAATAGTTACCAAAAAACGTTATCTCCTGTAGGCTTGCAATCGAAAACAATATCGCATCGATACACCTAATTTGAAAGAACCTAAATAAAATATAATATTTTTAATGCGGCTATACGAAAATTGTGGTAGTGAGAGTTTGTTAGTCTCCGCCCACCCTCTCCGCGTCCTTTCGCCCGACCCCTAAGGTGTAGCGTAAATGCACTCATAAATTTCTAGACAATATTGTAAAAATTAAGGATTTAGACAGGAATTGTTTTATTTTAGGTAATTTTTAAAAACCCAAGAGGGGTCGGGGTTGCATGACGCCACCGAATGGCGTCTCTGTGAAAAAGACTGATGAAAAATGTTAGGTTCCAATAAGAATCCTAATAGTCTATCTGGATCAAAAATGTCCAGATAGAAATTCTATCATTACTTAACTGATAACTTTATGAATTCATCAGTATTCTCTTTAGCCAAACAATAAGTTGAAACTGACCTCGTTAGAATATTGTTCTCATGTCTGGGGAAGAGCCATTCGTCTTATTAATGATCCCACGCTCACAGAGAGGCTTCCTCTTCTTGCCCACCGTCGAGCTGTAGAGAATCTGTCGCTCTTCTATAGGTATTTTCACGGTTTCTGCTCAGAGGAGCTGGCCAGTATAATTCCTTCTCTGGCAGCTCTCAGCAGAGCAACACGTAGTGCAGCTTTTATGCATCCTTTTACAGTTCGGTTAGAGAGGCCCCAAACTTCCCGCTATCTTCGTTCTTTTATCCCCAGAGTGTCAAGACTATGGAACCTGTTGTCCGCAGAAGTTTTTCCTTCTCCTCCTAATCTCCAAGTATTTAAGTCCCGTGTGAACAAACTCCCTTTCACCACATTTAAGACACCCACGATACGTTAGTACTTAGGCACCAGCCTTCGTGGACTGACCCAAGATAAAAAAAAACTGCCGATACTTTATTTTGCTTTTCTTTTCATTTTTCTGATCATAATCCCATGGAAAACTATACCAAAAAAATGAATCCATTATTTTTTTCGCCAATCTGTAAGTATTCGAAATTGCTGTTTCTATAACACAATAGTTTATCACAACTTCCAATTAAACATCGCATTTTATTCGGATCCATCAGGTTTCTTCCATAGGGCGTGCTTCCTTTCGACTCGACGCATGGAGAAGAGCATCCAGCCATTTTTTTACGTTTAAATCTAATTTGTAAAATTTAATAGTTGCATTTTTATCTGTTATATGATTTTACTGCTTTGATTTACTGTGCAATATAGGTCTACGAAGTTCATATTTAAAAAGTTACAATGCATAGTGTATACGTATAATTAAGAATATTATTCATGGTTAATATAAAATTTACCTTTTTAATTTAAAACTGTTTAAAGCATACAAATCACGTTTTTTTTATATGCATATATAAAAATCACATTTTGTTAATCATAAAAATTGTTTCATTGTTTATGGAAATTACTCTCTAGTTTTTTTTATTTAAGAACATCTTTATAGTATACATTTTGCATTTTTAAAGCAACCAAAATTTAATGAGCTGAAGAATTAAGTTTGCTCAAAAAAATTCTCCTTTAAAATTATGATTAAGCAAGTAAAAGTACAGCTCCCTTTTGTACTTATATTTTTTTTCTGTAAGATCCCGAAATCGATATTATGGCAGGTTGTAAATACTACTGTCAGCGATTAAGCATCGACGCTCAATTCTAAACAGTATTCCAATTTCATTAAAAATTCAAATACTTGAATTAATACTCAAATAGTAATGTGAGCCCAGGACTCCAGTACTGACTCAAATTTTTTTAAAACGGATACTAAAATAGTCGAATACGAAAAATGCCCGTCTCGGCCCACCACTAGTTTTAGTGAGTTTGTCAATAAAAGGGTCTATGTTCCTACACGTCTTTGGTCATTACTATATCCTGTTCAGTAACCATGGTTACTGACTTTTAAAACCAGTGCAATACATTTTTTGTTTATGTGTAATTTTTAAACAAAAATGAACCTACGTATTTTAATTTTACCACAAATAAATTAATAATAAATTTGCCCCATCCTGTGTAAGAATAAAGTATAATTAAAAACCCAAGTGTATTTTTTTTCGGTATTTTTTTACTTGCATACAAATCGCATATTACTTTTGTAAAATTCTCAAGCCAAAGATAAGAACGAAAATTAAAAAAGATCGTTAGGAAGTTATTTCAAAGCACTTGTCTCCAAGGTGGCTTAACTCAATGTTACCATCTTACAACCGTGGACGAAGATCCTTATCTCACTGAAGAGTACCTCTTGTTTACCTTTCTTGCATCTTAACTGTTGACTAAACGCTTGATTACAACAGTTTTTATTTGTTTAACGGCATTTATTTAAGTTTTATTTAAATTCCTTTAATAACTACATGCGACCTGCTATTCATTCATACTTTGATGCCAAATGCCGTTTTTTATATCTATTTTGTTAATATTTCCATTAGGTTTAGTATACAAATTTTATCCTTGAACCAAAGACATATAAGAATACAGACGATCTTATTTTCACTTAAACTGATAGAAAACAATATTAACTATAATATGTTCACTTTTGATTGAGAAAAACATAAGAATATCATTAAAATCCCGTTTTACAATAGGATTTTTGTTTTAAGAGTAAGATTATTAATGGATTTAATAGTCATTAAAAGTATTTAAATTCTTTATGACGCTGCTAATTATATTAACTATGTAAAAGCCTACAAATTAGGGCTGTGCTGATACCACATTTCAGATACCAATACCGATAATCCGATATCTTTAACTCTGTGACCGATATTGTATCTGAAATTCAGATAGAAACTTTTTTTATTAATGGTTTCATTTATATATTTACACTTAAAATAGTCACATTCACATTCATTATCTTTTTAACAACTTTTTGCTCATCTTCCTTTTTGGTAAGTAATCTAGCTTTATACCAGGATCTAAGACAGTATTAATTAAATAAAGATCATAAGTATTGGTAAGTTATTTTATACCTTCTACTTCTAAATAATATTTTAAAACAATTTTAATGCCCTTAGTTAGTGGAAAAATATCCGCTAAAGAAGCAGAATAATTACTTAGTGTCTTTGTAGCTTCTTAAAATGGTTTCAAAATTTTAACTACTTTTTTTAGCAAGTAGCCAGTCACTGTGCTACATTTTATAAAATTTGCGGAAGAAGAAACAATGAACCTGTTAAACAAATATTTCAGATGTTAAAAAATAAAACATATTAGCAACATGAACTATATTACGGTAAACGCCAATAAAATTATATTTATTATTATTATTATTTACCTAAAATAGCGCCTTTTTGTTCAAACTTGATCACGATTAAGAACAGTATCTGAAATCAGATACATTTGTATCTGAAAAATTAGGTAAATTAGTAAGAATCGTCCGATATCGATACTGAGTATCGGATCGGCATAGCTCTACTAAAAGTATAAAGTAAAAATTGCGGTTTACTGTTTGAGTGAGTGACCACAGCGGTTTAATTTGAAAGCTGCCCGTGATGTGTCCGCTAGGCTTTAAGGAATATCTACAAATAGCTGATCATGTTTGAAAGACCTCTTTAATATGAAACATTTAGGTGCAGTTTGGATAGTAAAATATGATTATTGGAAATAAAAATATATGAACAAAAAATAAAACCTTTTGCTCAAAGTAATTAGACAATACTCATTTTGTTAGATCTTATTTACTATGGGTAATATTTATGCTTAGATAAAACCATTTTTCTTTAGTATCTTTCTTGGAGGGGACAAGTCCTTCTCTATTAATGTAAAAAATAACTCATGGACGCTCCATTAAAAAAACACAAACACACAGAAATAAAATTTGCTCTACCCAAAAAAATTTTAAAAAAAGGATGTACCGTAGCAAACAAAAAAAAACAAACACATAACAAGTTCGTGTTTAATGATGAAAAATGTGAAAATTATGGAATATTATTTGTTATAATATTATTAGTAATGCTAAATTACGTACATTGGGGTTTTCAAGGATCACAAATCTGAAAGTCAATTTAAAAAATTTGATTTGTATCCTCCCAAACCTATAGTATAACCTAAATAATCAAAGAAGATGAGTCAACTGGTCTTAAACCTTACGCTCAATCCTTCAATCCCATAACCCCAAATGAAGAAGAAGGGAGTTTTATTGCTTCAAACTTTGGCCTTTTTCGCCGTCATTTGGGTAAAACTTTAGGGGTTAAGCATCTAAGATTGACCCAATTGCACTTAAACAGCTGCCATTTTGATTTATAGGTTTGGGAAATGGGAAAATTTCAAATCTGAAATAGTTTACTAAAACCCCAAAACCCCAATGTACGAAATGTGGCAAAAAAACTGTTAATTTCTGAAAATCTGTCCGCCGTAGTGAATTTACCAATTTGAATTTTGCAGAATAACTCCAGATTCGTGATCAGAGACCCTCAAAACCCTTTTGTACCAAATCTGGCGTAAATCGAGAGGATATTTGATCCGCCATATTGAACCCGCCGTCTTAAATTTTGCAAATTTAATTTGCTTAGCAACCTCCAAAACCACCGTACACAAAATTTATATAATAAATTATAAATAGGCATGTTACAGAATATCTATGGGTGAAAAAAAATATATTTGTAATTACAATTTCAAAATATATTAAAAACATTGGCATGGAAAATGTCCTTTCTTTATCACTATAATTTTGTTATTTTATATTAACCACTTCTTGACGATTTTTATTCTTTTTGTCTGGTAACACATATCTCACAAGTATCTTACGGGGTTAAAAACACCTTAAAACAGACCCCAAGGTGTTTTAATATTTGTTTAAGCCCATTGTGGCTTTCTTGTTTGCGACTTCCTTAATTTTGTTTATTTTAAACCGTCGGCAAACATGTTCCTTGTTTCGGGGACAATGACGACTTTGAAAATGAAATTTTGTTGCCGCTTTTATTCTTTACTTTTTTTAAGTTGGTAATAAATATTTATTTTTAAATTGTAATTAACCAATAAGTTTCTGAATAAATTGGGTATTATTATTAGTTCAGAAAACAAAGATTTTGGATCAAAATTTATTCGTCCTACATGGATTTACCTAAAATTTTTACAGGTAGGGAATAGCCCAAGGATTAAAGTTTATATCATGGCGAGGGGCTCTTTTTTCCTGGGGGTGATTGCCATCTCATCTTAGAGGTGGATATTTTTTATTATATTTTAAATACGAAAATCGATGAGAAAAGTAATTCTAAGTAAAACAGGTTTTATACATTTTTTTTTGTAAAACTAATATTTTTCGAGTTATTCGCGATTGAAAGTAACAGTTTTTCGACAAAAAAAAAATCGAAGTTTTGAATGGGTTTGCGTGAATTACTCTAAAAATATGCATTTTATCAAAAAAAAAAAAAACTATGGAAACCAAAAAAAAAAGTATTTTTTTATAATTTCTCTACAACCAATACGGACTGAGGTATGGCTTGTTAATGGTTAGCTTTTCTTCGTCATATGCTAAATTTAAAAGATTGAAAGTCAAATAGCAGGAAACTTTGCATTTTTTGAGGAAAACCTATAAAGTCTTTTTTAAAGTATATAACAAGACCTTTCTTTTTAAAAGAAAAAAATCTTTAGCATGAAAATTGAGCAAGTTTTGACACAAATAAGGTTGATCCCCACTTTTTTTTACGAATAAATCAGTAAAAACAACCTTTTAATTATCCTCCTAATTAAAATTAATTTATAACATTCTGCGATTCTTTGTATATATGTATTATCAATACATCGCAGAGGTTTGACCAATTTAAAACGCTTAATTTTACAAAAATTAAGGCTCAAAGTAAAAAACGAGTTTTCGTAATTTCGTAAAAATTGTCTTTTTTTTAAATAACTCCAAAAATACTGGAGATACGAAAAAAATGCTAGAGTACTAAATTGTAGCTTTTTCGATTACAAAGATTTTCCCTGGATTTTCTGTACAATAAATATTTGGCGAGATATGGCCGTTTAAAACCTCTATTTACAAGCGAGCACCACCTTATTCGAGCCCTTTAATTCAAAACTAAGGAATTTAATTCACATACCCCCTTGCCCAAAAATTAATAAAATTTATTTTAACAAAAGGGGTTTTGTTTAAAAAATTTAATTTTTTTAAAATTCAAAACCCATTTTGGGTTAAAACTTCAAAGGGATAATTTTTTCTTTTCAAACCGGTAAATTTCCTTGTATTCCTTAAAATTTTAAAAATTTTTTTAAAATTTTTCAATTTTAAAAAGGAATATGTTTTAAAAAAACCCAA
>JAHBCN010016048.1:0-20121 GCA_019359885.1 Listronotus oregonensis
TTTTCGGTTTTTTTTTAAGAGAAATCTGTTTAAAAGAACTATACTTGTTTGTATAGTTATTATAGTTCAAATTTGGGCAAATTTTTAAATTTTTTTTTTTTATTTGGTTTTATAAAAATTTCATTTTTTATTTTTTTAAGTGAGGGCCAAAAAATCTTAAAAAAATATGTAAAATTTTTAAATTTTCTGCTTTTTTTTGTAATTTTTTTTACTTTGTTCAAAAAATAAAGCAAAAGGTAAAAAAAAAAATTTTAAAATTTTAAAAAAAATTTAAAAATTAAAAAATTAATTAACAATTTAAAAAATTAAAACAAATTTTTTTTTTTAAATCTTTGTGACTTTTTAAAAAGGACCATATCATATATACTATAAAATTAGACATATACAAACATATATACTCCAAGTCCCAGGCCCTAGTCCGGGTTTTTCGATTTTTTAACCCTTTTTTTTAGTTCCGTCAACGCTGCCAAGCACTGAAACATGAAAACATTGCATTTTACAGCACCAGACAAGGGGGGAAAAAACACCCGGACGTTATTTTAAATAATACACCTAAATATGTCTCCCCGGGGGGGGAGGGATTCAACCCCCCGGATCGCCGGGGGGGGAAAACCGGGCTCTGCCCACTACGCTACCGGAGAGAAAAATATTTTTATAAACACATTTAATATTTATTGTGGTCTCGTTTTTTTCTAAGACAGAGTTTAACCTTCCACAGAAAACCAAGCCCGGGCACCCGTTCCCGTTTTTTTTCCCCACCCTTTAAAAATTTTTTTCTTAATTCGTTTAAATTTTGCGGCCTAAACTCTTTTTTCCTATTTTTTTTTTTAGCTAATAAGCCCCAAACATTTTCCTTTTAAATCCGGACTACGTGCAGGAAATTGTAAAACCCTGATACGCTTATAATTTTGACTTTCCGTAAAAAAGGGACGCTTTCTCCTAAAAGATAAAATTCTGTCCAAAATCGATGTACAGAAGGAAGCATGATTTTCTGTGTAGATTATAAAACCCCCGCATTGAATCTTTCTTTGAAAAAAAAAATTTTTACCAAGCCCCTTTTACTTACCCAAACCCCAAAAATTTCCCAAAATCGCCCCTACTTTTTTTTCATCAATCGTGTGTAAAAAACTTTTCATCTGAATAATATTTTAAAAAATTGGAATTCCCAAGAAAAAATTGGACAAATCCAATGGTTGTTCTTTTTTTTTAAAAAATTTTAAAAGGCTGCATGGGTCACATTGGTATTTGCCTTATTCTTTGCGTTCCAACGTGCGGGGAAAAAATTTTTTTTTCCCTTTTGGGGGTTTAAAATACAGATTTATATGGTTGGTTTTAAAAAAATAATTTTAAATTTTTTTTCTTGTTTTGTTTTTTATAGTTTGGGCGCCACTTCCAGCTTTTTCTCTAAAAGGGGGTGTTTTCCGTCTTTTTTTTTTTAACAAATGAGTAGTACTCTTTGGGATGTTAGGCTCTTTCCCACATCCCTTCTGGCAAACCCCTTTTTAATATAATGAATAAAATACTTTTGTTCAAATTTAAAAATTTTGGCTTTTAAAAAAAATTTTTTAAACAAAAAACCCCGGACACCTTTTAGGGGGTTTTTTTCAACAGGTATAGTTTTTCCCCGGTAAATTTTGGCAAAACCCTTTTTTCAAAGGGGAAAAAAAATTTTCCCAAGTTTTTGGGGGCCCCGTTACGTAATTTTTTATTCCCCCTTTTAAAAGTTTTTCTTGTTGAAGCAAATTTTTAAAAAATTTTTTCCATTAGGCTTGCAATTGTTCACACACAGGTTCAATATCGCTCCAGTAAAAAAAACCAGCGGTTCTTGTATTTGCAAAACGTTTAGAAGGAAAAAAATGCGGCCGATGCGCATTTGGCTACTATGGCCCCCCCCAACTGTAGAAAATTTTTTAACGCTATGGGCCCCTAAAACGAATTCCGAAAAATTGGTGAATGAAGATGAACATGTAATTGTAAGGTAAGTAATGCAAAAGGGGGTTTTGGGGTCTTTATAAATATACCTAAACTTTTTTTCTGGGAAAAAAGTAAAAATTTCCCCAAATTTTTAAAACCCCAAAAAAAGGGGAATTTTTTGGGCTTAAAAAAGAAAACCCGGGGGGGCTGTATCAATGTTTCTTTTGGAAGAAGCAACAGAGGGAAAATTTACTCGATATAACTGGGACAAAATTCGATTTGAAAAAGGTTGAAAGCAATGGGGGCCCGGGAAGTATTTATGTGAAGGGGGGTTTTTAAAAATTTTATATAAGGGGGGTATATTGTTAACTAAAAAATAAGATATATAGTAAAAATTGGCCCAGTTGCATAATTATATTTTTTTTTTTATTTTTGAAATTTTTTTTAAAATTCCCAAAAAAAAAACCAAACACATTACCTAAAAGCACCTTTTCCCGGGGGTAAAATGACATTTATTTTTCCCCTTTTAAAAAGTTTCCCTCTAAAAATATTAGCTTTAATAATACTACATTCTTGAATTTTATTTCTTTATTTCATTTTGGAAAGAAAATTTTGGTTAGCCATTTTTTTTTTTAAACCCTTTTATAACAAAAAAACCCCCGTTCGATTTTTAAAAATTTTTTTTGGGGAAGTTTTATTGCTACAATTGGCGTCAATCTGGGTTTTTTTAATACACTCTCTTTTGGTTTTTTAAAATTTTTTTAATTTTTTTTAACCCCTTTTCTTTTTCCAGGGGGTTTTTTTTATGAAAAATTTTTTTTTTTTAGACCTTTTCATCAGTGTTGTTTTGACCAAGTTAGTTTGGTTACCCCCAACCTCGACGTTTGTATGTTTTTATTGTTCAAATTTTTTCCCGGGGGGCCCTTTTTTTAATTTTCCCCCAAAGGATTTAACCATTTTTTTAAAGGGGAAATTTTGGGAGTTTAAAACATTTTTTAAAAAAATTTTTTTTCCGGTCTCCACTTACCCCTTTCCAAAGACATAAAAACCCCTCTGAAAAAATTTGTGTGTTGGCATATTTTGGGAAAAATACACCTCATATAAAATTAGACTTTTTTTTAATTTGGGCGTTAAAAAATATATTTTTAAAAGTATTTTTTCATTTTTACCAAAAATTAAAAATTATAAAAAAAACCACACTCAAAAAATTGGATTGAAACAGACAACTTTTAAAAAATTTAATAAGTCATGTTTTTTCCCAAAACCCTTTTTCTTGTTTTTTTTTCCAAACTTACTTGACTAATTTTTAAAAAAAATTAATAAATACCCCAATAACCGTATTTTTTTTTTTTTCGATTGTTCATTCGGTTCTCTAGGGTTTAAAAACAAATTTTTTAAAAAAGGGTTTTTAGTTTTAAACCCCCACAGTAATTATTTTTTTTTCTCTTCCCCCAAAAATCTGTTTTGATTATTAATATCTTTTATTTAAAAAAACAGGTTTTTGAAATAATTTAAAAAAGATTGCAGATTTAAAAAAGGGTTTTTTCCCCAAAATGTAGATATTTTTTTCTTTTCCCCAAACCCCTTTTAAAAAATATTTTTATTGTATTTAACTTTCTTGAAAATCTCAAAAAAAGAGATTTCCTTTTAAAAAAAGCTTTTTTTATTTGATGATCTACAGACTAGCCATTTTTAAAAAAACGGGATTTAAAAACTTTTTTTTCTTTCAAAATACCCCCCAAATCACTTTCCATAAAAGTGTAGGGACATAGAGCTATTTAAAATTGCATTTTTATCATCTTTCCTCACCCCCCCCTTTTTTTGGGAAAAACGATATAAACCCTTTTTCCCAAATTTTTAAAAAAAATTGGTTAAAATTTTTTTTGATATTATCAAAATTGTACATATTTTTAAAATTTTTTGAATTCTCAGGACCCAGGCTGATGTACCCCCACCCCCAAACGTTTTGTTTGATATTTTTTCCCCGGGGAAATTTGGAGAAGTTCAGAGGACCGGCGAAAACTATGCCCGTATCAATTCCGGGTTGGAAGGGGTCCCTTTTCCGTGGCATTTTTTCAGGGTATTAATGCCATCATTGTACGGTACACACTCTTTTTATAGTTAAAAAAAAACGCCTATTGGTTTTCGGTTTTTTTAAATGGCATATTTTTATACATTTAAAAAATTTTCCTTTTAATTCCTTTTTAGAGCTGTGATTTTTTAGTTTGGGATGTGTATCAATACTAAAATTCTTTGGTCTTAAATGGTAAATATTTTTTTAACTCCTCTCTAAAAAGCGCCCCTGAAAATCGTAACTTTTTATGTAAATAATTCATCTGGGCCTTCCGAATTTTATATTTCTTCTTTTAAAAAAAAATAGCCTTTTTTCTAAAACCAACCTTTGTTTTTTAAGGAGGCCGTCACTTTAAAAACTTCTTAAATCTATTTCTTTCGTAACAATTCATTTTGCATAATATCTAGTCCATAATGTATGGGTTTACATTTTTTGATAAATAAAGAAATAGGCCGAAAATATCTTCTTTAAAAAAAAATTCACACCCTTACTTTGACACCAGCTCTTAAACATAACAAATTCTTTTTTATACCTGTGACGAGATTTCCTGGGCAGGAGATCTATACTTGCTATTTCTGCTGCTTCGATAATCGATGCTGGTAAATCGTCGTCAGAATCCATTGAAAATGTTTCTCTCTTCGGTTTTATTTTATTTAATAAATGTTATAAAAAAAACCCTTGCCCAAAAAAAAAAATTTTTGAATTTTTCTTTTAAATTTTTGTTCCCAAAAAATAAAAATTTTACTTTTTTCACAGTGGGAAAAGTGCTATTTTCCCACCTTGTGAAATAATAGTTTCCGAGATACAGCCTCCTCCTTTATTATTTGGACACCCTGTACAGTTTTTTAATTTAAAATTTAATTTTTAGATAAGCTACGACACCATTAGCCTCCCTAAATTCTTCATGGGAGACCTGACTACGTCGTACGACGGTTACCTCAGCGTTAACGGAAGCGGAGGAAAATTTAGTGTGTTTCTTTCTGGCAACGCCATTTCTCTTAAATCAGAAATAAGCATGAATGAACTTAAATTAAACGAAAAATACTGGAGGATCACGTCTGGAGATATCCCACATGCCTGTCGTATGTCCTTGACGAGAGAGTGCTTCTTGCTGGTACTACAGAATGTGACGTCTGTTGTAATACAGGGACAAGATATGGAGTAAGTAAAAGCCAACGAGTTACTTTTTATTTATTTTCTTTAAAAAGATAAAAATTTTAAAAAACATGTATACAGGGGTCCCAAAATTTGGGGGGGAATGTATGGGGTCTTGGAAACCACGATAGATAGAAAATCGGTTAAATGGGGAAAGTTTTTGGGCAATTATGTTAGTAAGCTAAACCCCTTTACTACATGCTTTTATCTATTCAGGTTTTTGAGAAATTTTGAAAAAAACCCGAAACATGCATTTTTTAAAATCGGCCATATTTTTTTTATAATGAAAATTTTTCAAATCTGTAAAAACTTCTTTAAAGCAACTTTTTTTGTAAATATGACCGAGTAGTCAATTTTTATTTTTTACGTTTCGGGTTTTTAGAATCATCATCAACTTTATTTTTTCATATGGACGCCATATTGGATTTTTACGCAGCCAAATAGTGCTTTTTATTCTGATTTCAGCAATGTATAACATGTTATAACTTAAGAGTTTATAACCTCATTTATTTCAAAAAACCAAAAAAAAATTCTTAGTTGGCCTTGATTCCGGCGACCGTCATTTTTTTTGTAAACAATAAAATATTAGTAATTGGCAAAATAGATAAGCTTAACAGATATTTTACAGAAATGGGTTTCGCGCTATACCGTTAATACTGTGTTACAACAAAATGTAATGGCGCCCATATGAAAAAGTAAAGTTGATGAATCATCATCAACAAATAGTGCTTTTTATTCTTATTTCAACAATGTATAACATGTTACAGTTTAGGAGTTTATAACTTCATCCGCTTTAAAACAAAAATATTTTCTCAGTTGGCCTTGATTCCGGCGAATGTCATCAGCTCGGGTACGTTATTAAAATTTTTTCAACTTTGTAAATGGTTAATTATTTAAAGAAAAACTTGATATTTTGCAACGTTATTTCCAAAGCAATAGAAATGTTAATATAGCGCTAGCATCCTAAAGGCGCGTACAGACATAGAACAAAACATCGTATCGTAACACGTTCGTATACTTCGTTTCACGAAGGTTTGTACTTTCGTCATCAATTTCCTTACCTTTTTTAACAAATTAAAAAGGTCAAAAACGGGCAAACAAATTAATGACGTCAAAAAGGTTGGTCGTTTCTTAAAATCAAAATGGCTGCCGTTCAGCAGCTGATTTTAAAGCTACAATAATAATATCCTAAAATATGCAGTTTATAAAAATTATGTCATTTTCAAACTTGTAAAAAAGTTGTTTTGTCAAAAGTAAAGTCAGATTTTATTTTTTATTTTCGTATTTTTATTGTGTAAAATGCCTCGACGGTATTCAGAAGGTGAACAAAATATGATTTTAAACCTTATTGACTATTTAACACAGGAGAGAGATGCGAGATTAACCTGTTACTACTTACTGCAGTTTTAGAGTAAAGTAGATTTGTTTATTCTTGTGGTTTGTTATTGGTGCACATCAGTGGCGGCTCGTGGGTTAAAAAGTAAGGGGTTGCAATCCTAATGTTTCTTTAAAAAAATAAATTAATTAATGAAAATAAATAGACAGACTAAAACATGGCTGTATGGCACACATCCACGTATGTTTTTTATAGAGCTTAGCATTAAATGTTCTGGTAAAACTCTTTTTTTTTACTAGACACAGAATGTTTTATTTTTAAATGAGGAATTGGCCTTTTCTATTTCCGCTTTATCAGCTGAAGATCAGCCACCAAACGGCCCTGCAATTAAACTTTGCATCGAATTTATTTTAAACACACAAGAAATTTCTAAAAAATGCAATTAAGCACTGCGCGATAACCAAAATAGCAAATAATACTTCAATAAATCTTAAATCAGCCTGTGAGATAAACAAAAGTTTGCACTCGAACTGCAAACCTCATGCCACTTATAAGCGCCAAATGCCAAGATAGGCAACTCCATATACTTACGCGTACTCTTTATGTATCCAATTGGGTTTGCATTTTGATTGCAACCATCGCATCGGCTTCGAGGTTGCGAAGTGACGCGCGATTGAATTAATGTTTTCGCGAAAGCAGTCAAGTTATTTTAATAATTTGGCTGTTATTTCCCGATAATATAAATACAGATTTTTAAATAAATTTTAAAAAAATGTGTAACTATGTAATGATTAAAAAATATAGGTATTTAAAAAAAATAAACCTTTTTTGGGGGTTGCGCAAACCTGCAAACCTAAGGAAGAGCCGCCACTGGTGTACATATTAAAATGTAAATTATGACTATATTTCTTTGAAAACGTTTGTTGCTAGCAAGGTATAAGATAGCACGGTACAAGAATATTATAAAGAATAAACCAATTTATAGACCGTCTTTTTTTTAGCCCGAAAATCGGAAAGAGTTTAAAATAACTGCAAATCGTTATATCGCAGGTATTTCTTTCTGGTTTTTATAAGGCCTAATTAACACTGTTGGCTTTAAAAAATTAAAGTTGCTAAAAATGTTGTATTCGGATAATTACATGTTCCATTATGCCGATTAAAATACCGATTTTCTAAAAAATCGGGGTTTCGATGGTCTTTCATCATGAGAAACATAAAAAAAAAAAAAACCAAAGTGAGACAAGAATAACGTTAAGTCTAGATATTTTTAGGCTGAGATAAAGAGAATCTTGAATCCGCCGATAACTCTGGTCCAATCGAATTTTTGATTAGCTTAGCTTTACCTTAAGAAAATTAAAAATTTTATTGGTGGAATCGGATCATGATGAATTAAAATTTTTATTAGAAAACCATTCTGAACGTGCTCTAAAGAACGCATTTAAACGTACTTGCATCAATATTGCCTAACTTTAATTAAAAATGTAGCATTGAATTTATATGAATTAGCTACGACAACCCTTTTTTCCAAGTAATGACGTCATTGATGACGAAAGTACAAACCTTCGTGAAACGAAGTATATCATGTTCGCGTAACATGTGTGGACGGTACATCGTAACAGCGTAACTCGGTAACATCGAAACATCATGGCGTCCCATCAGTTGTCGGTTTTTCAGCGTCACTTCAAAGAGATGATATGGGCTGATGTTGCGTCGTCTGTTTGCAAGTTTGGACGGGAATGCGTAACAAGAGTGCGCCAATACATTTATTTTTATAATTTAAACAGTTTAAAAACATCAATATGGAGGGGTCAGAAGAAGCTACTCTTAATTTTTTAATTAATATGATAGTACATATAAATATATGCTGCTGCAGCAATTTCCATTATTGTTACTTCGGTAACTACTCAAATTAAAATGGTACATAAAAAAAGATGGAACGTCAGAATGTTCTGCTGTAGGTTATACGACGTTGTTTTGTTACACAATAATTTATCGAAACACCGAACTTCGATGCGTAACAAAAAATTGTTGCGCAACGATGTTGCGAAACGAAGATTGATTCTATGTCTGAACGCGCCTTAAACTAACATAATTTCAAAAGCGGGTTACAAATTTGCTTAAATTCGGAAGTTTTAAAAAACCACGACCTAAGAAGTACGTTAAAGATAATCGACAACGAGATGCTGCAGTTAACCAACATTTTAAAGAAAATCCAACATCTTCAGCCAGGGATGTTGATAGAGAATTCCACATACCTAAGTCAACCATTGATAGGGTAGTTAAGACTATTTAAAAAAATATCGTTAATATGTTCAGAAATATGGATAATATTTTAAATTTTAGGTCGTTATTTTACATCTTTATTTTAGTAGGAATATTAGTTTAGCCACTTTTCATTGTTTTTGTTTTCACTTGTTTCAATTAATTTGTTACGTGTAGTTTTGTTGTAACACGGTATTAACGTTGTAGCTATGTTCGCGAACCCATTTCTGTAAAATATCTGTTCAGCTTATCTATTTTGCCAATTACTAATATTTTATTGTTTACAAAAAAAAATGACGTTCGTCGGAATCAAGGCCAACTGAGAAAATATTTGTTTTTTGAAATAAAGAGGTTATAAACTCTTAAATTATAACATGTTATACATTGTTGAAATCAGATTAAAAAGCACTATTTGGCTGGGTAAAAAGCCAATGTGGCGTCCATATGAAAAAATAAAGTTGATGATGATTTTAAAAACCCGAAACGTAGAAAAAAAAAATTGACTACTCGGTCATATTCTACAAAAAAAGTTGCTTTGAAGAAGTTTTTACAGATTTGAAAAATTTTCACTTATAAAAAAAATATCGCCGATTTTCGAAAATGCTTCAGGTTTTTTAAAAATTTCTTAAAAACCTGAAGAGATAAAACCATGTAGTAAACGGGATTAGCTTATTAACATAATTGTTCAAAATTTTCCCCATTTAACCGATTTTCTATCTATCGTGGTTTCCAAGATCCCCATACATTCCCTACCAATTTGGGACACACTGTATGTATAAGGTTATCCAACAAGGCTTAGACAGACCGGTTTTTTGACTCCACCTGTATTTTTATAAAAATAACTGAAATAGCATGTTATATATTTTTTCCTGCCAAATCAGAAAATGATGACTAAACAACAATTAAACATCAAATTAATCTGCTGGGTGTTTTGTGACATTTTAAAATGAATTGTCCTATTTTTTATGTGCTAATCCTATTCCACGTATATCTTCAATCTAAAATAATATATTTTTAATTCAAAAACGTCTATTCTCTGCACGTTTAAACCGAAAAAATATTCCTCTTCACCTCTTCACGCTATGACGGCAGTATTATTAAAATTTAAAAAAATAGGTAAAAATATTAATATTCAAAATGGAGAATTCAACATGGCGGATCAACTTTATGGCTTAAATTTCTTTTGTCATGTTTCCTACATCAAACTTTCAGTCAGGGGTTTTCGGGATCGCTTATTACGAAGATCTCAGACGATGAATACAAATTGGTGGACTCGTTGTCTATATAAAATTATTATTTATCATAAGGAATCATATTTAGCAATCCCGAAAATTATTTGACTCACAAGTTTTGATATAAAACTAAATTCATTTTATTTAAAAAATGGGTCCACCATCTTGTATTTAAATATTTTCCTTTTCTGACTTCATATTTTTGTGATCAGCGGCCCCAAAAACACCCCAGTAACCAATTTGTTGGTGTGACTTCATATTTACAATCCACCATATTGGATCTACCATTTTTTTAGTAATGCCAAATATTGGTCTAGCATCAGTGATCCCCACACCTATACAAAACCTAATGTGAAGGTATGTTTTGAGAATAAAAGCAATTTTTTTTAGCTTCTTAAATTTAACTAGGTAAGATAGCTTGTAGCCGCCCCATGTCATCAGCCATATTGAATTTTCAAAAACAGCAACATTTTTTTGAAAGATACAAAAAAATATGACATCCCTCTTAAAAAAAATAATAAAAGGACCTCTATCAGTTTCGGATTTGGCTATATCAGTTTTGCTTTTATAAAAGTACAGGTAGAATCAAAAAAGCGCCCTCTCTAGTTCTCGTTGGATAACCAAGTACGCGATTTCACTATAATGTTTAACAATCATTTTTATTGCAGAATTGTGGAGGTCCTTCTTGACTCAGCAAAACCATATATTCCTTACAACCGGACAAGTCATTCCATAGAAAAATGCGATTGTTCTCCAGAGTACACAGGATTATCATGTCAGGACCCAAACAAAGGATATTATCGCCATTTTCCGAGTGACTACGAAATAACACGAACTCCTTGGATTGACAAGGTGATTGGGATCGCTAGGCCTTGTCACTGTAATGGAAGATCTACTGAGTGTGATTCTGATACTGGACATTGCATAGTAAGTAAAATGTAACAGGAATTAAGTTTTTTACTTCACAACAAAAAAAAAACAGTTTTTAATAGTTTTTTTTATTTCCACAGCATTTAATTAAATCTAAAATAAACCGTTTGCTTCTTTTTAGAACTGTTTAAATAACACTGCTGGATTTCACTGCGAATTGTGTGACATCGGATATTACAAAGATTATTCTGGAAAGTGCCTTCCATGTTTATGCCCTTCCGAATTTGAAAACAACGCTGAGAGTTGTGTTGCTAAAAAACATGAATTTGTATGTCAGTGCAAGAAAGGTAAAAACCAAAAAAAATCACCTTATTAATAGTTATAAATATCGTAATACATGGTGGTTTTATAAATAGAAGCAGTTTAATACCTTAAGAATCCATTCGCGCCGCGAAAATTGGATCCAATTTGGGGTTCGGGGTATAATGTTTTTCTTAAAAACGGTATTAAATTTCTTTTGTCATGTTTCCTACATCAAACTTTCAGTCAGGGGTTTTCGGGATCGCTTATTACGAAGATCTCAGACGATGAACCCAAAATGGTGGACTCGATAATTTCCAAAAACTATATGAAAGCCAACACTTAAATCTGGGCTTCTGCTGTAATAGTTTTTAAATTTGGATTTAGTTTTTAGTATTTCCTTGAGTGAAAGTCACTCTAAAATCGGTTGTTTAGATACTATTTTTTCCTTAACTCGACTCATATTTCAAAAATCCGTTACAGCAGAGGCATAGATTACAAAAATCCGTTACAGTAGAGGTATAGATTATTTCCTTACCTTTAAAATGGCGCATAATTTATGTCATTTATAAAAATGGTTACCGAAAAACGTTATCTCCTGTAGGCTTGCAATCGGAAACAACATCGCACCCCGATACACCGAATTTGGAAGAACCTAAATAAAATTAATATTTTTAATGCGGCTATAGAAATTTGGTAGTGGGAGTTTGTTAGTCTCCGCCCACCGTCTTCGCGTCCTTTCACCCGACGCCCTAAGGTGTAGCGTAAATGCACTCTTAAGCTGTTTCCACTGCGCAAAAATAACTCGCGCAACTCGCAAATTCTCGTATTTGTAAACAATAAAGAAAAAAAAACGATGATTAACGGAAAAACAAAAATAAAATTTAACGTGATATGTTCTTTGAGGCCCTCTAGATTTTAAAAAATATTGCTAGGTGGGTCTTTGTATAACTTAACAACACTAAATTCACTACTTTACAATGTCATAACTCTTTCCGAGCAAAAAGTATGACCTCATGATTTTAATGAGCGATAGTCGAGCTCAAAACAAGTCAAAAAGTTCATATGACGTATGTGTCAAAACTTGACAGATTTTTGTCTAAACCATATTAAAGTTACAAACTTTGGTAGCAATTATTTCCGAAAAGCTAAACAATTTGCAACTTTCGTCCTAATTGCTCATAGGTAGATTAATTTGCTAATAAAATAAACTAAGTTTTAAATGTTTCAGTTTACAAAAAAAATATAATGTTTTCCCCAGTTAAAAATTTAAGAAAACAGTTGGACACAGCGCTACCTGTAGCGTGGAGTCCATCAAGTCAGTGGTGCATTGTGCAATTGGGAATATGCCGAAATGTTATTAATCTGCGGCGAGGCAAACAAAAATTCTAATCTACCACCTCAAATTTACCGTGAAAGATTTCCACAGCGATACCAAAGACTTTTGGAAACGGGATGTGTGCAACCGAGGATGTACATAACTGTGGAACATAAAAAAAGAATTTTGGAATCCTGGTATTAATACGAGGTCATTAGGACGCGAAGTAAACGTATCACATACCACAGTTGACAGCTATTTCTTTTTTTTTTTAAATACTCTGTTATTTAAGCAAAATAATAAGTGCTGTTTTAAAACATAACTATTTGTGTTGCTAATACGGATATTTAGCTTAATTTTGTAAGTACATTTTTTTTTTAATACAAATAAAAACCCCAAATAAAGTAGAAAGTTAAGAAAAAAACGTAATTTTTACGCAGGGGGGCTGGTACATAGGAGCTGCGGGGCTGCATACCTTCCAAAAAAAATCATAAAACAATAATTTATTGTTTTATGCTTCAATTTATTTCCAAATTAAAATAAATTGCAAGAAGTAATTTTCATGCAAATAAACATCTCTTTAAAAAAGTGTAAATATGTAAAACCTCGCAAAAAACGTTTGAGGTTCGTCTCGATGTGAAGAACGGGCGTGGTGTTGCCAAATTTTTTAAACTTTGAAAAGCTATATTTTGAAAACAATTAACTTTTGAACCGTATGTTTTTGGCTTTTTTGGCTTGTTTTGAGTTTCTCTATCGCTCATTAAAATCGTAAGCATCTTACTTTTACACCCTGCATACTAACTCACCGATTCCATATAGTTTTAGAAACATTAACTTGATTAATCTTTATGTTTCGTCACACCGTAACAACATACAGTGCGGACGTAAATAATCCCCTCCTCCCTCTTTTGAGTGGGACGAGATATCGCTGCAAGGTAAAAGCGAAGGAAAAAGGTATCATTTTTACTATTTTTTGATATAAATTTAAAATTTTTAATTTCATAGGTGGCGCTACGGGCACAATCTACTTTAAAAAATCAAATGGAAAGGAGGAGCATGTGATACCTCGTTTGAAAGGGATTTTTTTACTATGTTGTTGTTGAAACATTACATTTGTCAGAAACTGCTACTGCAGACTGTTGAGGGTTATTAACAACAGATGCAATTATTTCAACTTGTTTCTCTTCCAACATAGGTTTTCTTCCAGTCCCTGTTTCTCTAAGTACACTTTCTGTTCTTTAAAACTTTTGAACCAGTTCCCTCAGATATTTTTGGCAGATGGGATTATCGGGAAATCTGTTATTGAAAATCCTTTCAGCCTCATGTAAATAACCGCTGTCCTCGGCGTAAATAAGAGTTGCTTCTGTTTTTTCTTCTAATGACCTAGCGCGCACCATTTTTTAGATAAAAGCAAAATAAAACTAAGAATTAGCTCTAAATAATTTAGTAAAAACCCCGTTTAAATCTGATACCAAAAATGTTTCCCCTTTATGGTAAACTTTGCAAGACAAAAGATTTTTTACATTTTTTTCGGCATACTACGACCTATTAAACTTTAGGTGGCGAAATTTGTTCCTAGTTTAATTTTTAATTATTAATAAGTCAGCAACCAAAAACCAAAATTTAAAAAACCAATGTTGGGTGAATAGAGATTTAAAATTCCTTTCAAACAAGGTATCACATGCCCCCCCCCCTTTCCATTTGATTCTTTAAAGTAGGTTGTGCCCGTAGCACCCCCTTTAAAAATTAAACCTTTTAAATTTTACCCCCCAAAAAGTAAAAATAATCCCTTTTTTTCCCCTCTTTTACCCTGCAGCGATATCTCGTCCCATTCAAAAGTTAACAAGGGGGGACTATTTACGTTCGCACTGTATATGTACATCATACTACAAAAACTGAAATGCTAGAGCGTTTGTGATTGAAGTAGGCATTCCGAGTTATTTTCATTTTAAGTAATAAAATGTCAACTTCTTTGAATCTACTTTTTTTAGGTTATACTGGTACGAAATGCGAATATTGCAAAGATAGTTACTATAGAGACGTATATGTGAATAAATGTATACCTTGCGATTGTAACTATTATGGCAGCTACTCGACCCTTTGTGACGTTAATGGAAAGTGTCAATGTAAACCTGGTTTCCAAGGTGATAAATGCAACCAATGTAGAAACCCCAAAAATAAAAAAAGATTTTGTACACGTAAGTAAATGTTTATTAATCCTTTCGATTTTACATTTTTTTTTTTAATTGATCTTAAAAAAACTACCTAAATATAGGGGGTTTCCCAAAAGAATATGTGGGCAATCTCTCAGAATCTAATAAAAACCCCTAAAATGACCCTCCCTTCGGAGATACAGGTACAAACCCCGGACGCCCCTGGAAATCTTTTTTTTTTTAAATAACTTTTAAAATACTAGGCGAATTTTAAAATTTTTTTTTTAATATGATGGTTACTAGATAAGTCTTCTTAAATTAAACCCATTAAATTGTATTTGGCTTATTTAGTTTGCCAGGGACGGAAGCTCTGACACAATAATAGTTTTTTTTTTAACACCCTGTACAAAAAGGATAGCTTTAACCTTAAACTAAAAAAATGTATTCTTGGTTGACATCGATAAAATTAACTGTTTACGAAAATAAAATATCATGGTTTTTTTTTTTTCATTATACGGGTTTTTTTTCTAATTGTACGTCAATATTTAGGAAAGCAATTTTTTGTTCCATATTAAGAAGAAAACTTCATATGAACGTATGCCCAAAACGTCTTAACTTTTGAGATACAAGGTGGTAAAATTTTTAAAAATAAATAATTTATTATTAATATCTGTAATACCACTTTAGAGATTTTAATGAAATTTGGCATACATGTACTATGTATCCAGAAGCAGTTTATAGTGTACTATTTTTTTTTATTTGCCAAAATATGCAGGTCAAATTCTGTATGAACGCCACTGGTGGAAATTTAAAAAAAATGGTACACCTAAAAATGCTTCTTGATGCATAGTACATTTATGTCAAATTTCATTAAAATATCTAAAGTGGTATTACAGATAATAATAATAATATAAATGTTTTTTTTAAAATTTTTTCCCCCCTTTTTTCCCAAAAAAAAGTTTGGGTTTTCGTTCATATAAAAATTTTCTTCTTAAAATGGACCCAAAAAATACCAAAAATATTGCCCCTTTTTAAAGAAAACCCAATTTAAAAAAATTCCAACCCATGTTTTTTTTCGTAAAAATTTTTTCTTATAAAAAAATTTCCTTTTTTATTTAAAAAGGGTTTAAAACTATCCAAAAATAAAAATTGTTGGGCCTTTATCAAACAGGGTGTTAAAAAAATTGTTTTTTATTGTGTTAGAGCTAGCCCCTCCCTGGAAAAAAAGGCCAAATATGTTTTTAAAAAAGACCTATTTGGGAACCACCCCTTTAAAAAAAAAATTAAATTACGCCTAGTATTTTAAAAATTATTAAAAAAAAAAGTTTCCAGGGGCGCCCGTTATGTACCTGTAGGGGGGGGCGGGGAAAAAAATTTATGGAAACTGGTCATCATATTTTTTATTTTTTTTATTAGATTCCGAGAAATTGCTCACATATTCTGGGATACCCTGTATATTTTATTATTTTCATTTGTTGTAGCATGCGACGAATGCACGCAACTCCTTTCCCCCCGGGGGTTTTCAGGCTTAGCAAGGCTATAGATGACCCCCCTTTTCAAAGATGGCCTTAATCCACCGTGGAAAATATTGGACGTTTTTTAAAAACGCGCTACAAAATGCCCCAAAAAAAATTTTTCTATAAGTACGACAAACAAATAATATTTTGAAAAATGGAGATATTGGAGGACTGGAAGATAAGGTTTATAATATGGGGGAAAAAGTTGATCTTCTAAGTAAGTTTTGTTGTTTGGGGGTTTTTATGTGAAAATTGTACAAAAATTTTTTTTTTCAATGAAAATTATTTTTTTACACCATGGCAACGCGTGTATTTTATCGGAAATATTTCTGCCTATAGTGGGTAACCAACGACAAATGATAAAAAAATGTATTTCTTCGTTTGTAAATTTTGTTTACAATAACAACCAAAATGTTTTCGATGGATTAATAAAGACTAAAACTGAACCATACAAAACTTCCACATTATAAGTTTAAAACCATTTCCACACTGCATAGGGCCGTATAGACTGGACAGTTACCTTGAATATAAAAGTACATTATTTTTTCCAAAATAGTTATATATTTCTGGAGATTTAATCTTTTCTCTAGATGAAACCAACATCAGACCTATTTAATATATCCAGCTCTCTTTCTCCTTCTTCTTCCCTGGAGCTGTCCAGATTTACTACCAGGCAGCGTAGCCTCTTGGGCTTTTTGTGCCTAATCTTCCATTATCTTTTATATCAATCCTCCTATTAGTCTTGTTCCTTCTACAAGTCTGTATAAGCCCGGGACTGGTTGGTTGATATATTCCTGTGGACTCATTTTCGGTTGCCCATTAATGCCTGTCTTTTGTGAGGGCTCTAAAAGGCAGATAGCTTTTCGTCACTAATAACTACCCTGTTTCAAAATTGAGGGGCGCGGTATACCTAGTTTCAGGCATAAATTTCCCTGTATTGTCGCCGTTCTTCGGTAAGAAACATTTTTTTGGCAGCTGGACAGTATTTTAGTTCAGAATCTTTAATTCTTCTACCGGAAGTTGGTTGCTAACCCAACCTGTATTTCTACTATCAATCCCCTCTGTTTCAAATGGATTATCTCCTAAGTTTCCCAACAAAGCAGCATCTTCTTCAAGGGTGGAAAGCTTGGACGACCAGACACAATTTTTCTTTTTACTTAACTTAAGTTTTCTTATTTCTACGATGTAACTGTTTAATGTTGTTTTTTTAAAGACAAGGTCATGATTGGTGAAACATTACCTCCTTTCCTCTCCTTCCAATACTCGTACGTCTTTTTTATGAATACAAGTGTACCTATACACAACACCAAATGACACCCCAGTATACCATATTACAACATAGTTTGGACCTGTTTTAGATAACATATCAGTAATAAATGTAACAGCTTATTTTGCGATTAAGTATAAAAAAAACAAACATTTTTACTTATTAAATAAAAAGGAATAAATAAAAGAAAATTTAAACTCTGCAAGGTACTTTATACAATGAGATCTTTCGTTCCCAAACGTTGACAATATGCAGATTCTATATAACCCACCAAGAAATAAAAAACTAAAAACCAACATTGTGTAATTTTCCCTAGTAACCTTAGCCAAGGCATTAATTACTTAAATCATTAATTACTTTTAGGTGATACAATGGATCAAAATGTAAAAGACACTGAAAGATTACGAAACTCTTCTAATTTTCTAGTATCTAATCTAAAAGTCATGCAAAAAAGGTTAAATGATTTAATTGTGAACTTGGAGAACTTCGGAAAAAAACATGTTGATGCTAAAGCTGCTGTAAAAAGAGCTAACAAAATTTTCGGTTCTATTAAAGAAATTTTAGCACTTTTGGAAGCTGAAGAAGCATATGACAATAAAGTATTTAATTATTGTGGAAAGGTTAGCAAGGAAGTTGATGATCTCTATAGAGAACCACCAGAATTGCCATATGATCTGTTAGATACGCTAAATGATAAAATAGATGAAATAGAATTAATTACTAGAGAAGTAGAAGAAAAAACAACAATTGCTGAGCTTCAGAACGATCAGAATTCTCAAGATATACATAAACTTAAAGAAAGTATTAAAAATTTAAATGAACTTAACAACAATAATGAACAAAACATGAAAGAAATTGCTGATAAAATTATCGGAATTAATGAAACATTTGCGAAACTTCAAAAAGTTGTTGAGGAAATGAAAAAGTTTGAATTTGGTGACTTTAAGCAACTGGAGGAGCAGTTAGAGCATTACGAACAGGAAAAACCTGCATTAGACGATTTAATTGGAAAAGCATATGAGCATGTTCGACAGTTAGAGTTGACTGTTAGTCAGTATCAAAGGTAAAAACTTTAAATTTGTTTTTAACAATAAATAAGCAGTATTTATGTTTTACAATTCAGTGTTATATCTAATTACACAGGCCTTGCTAAATTTGGTGGTCTATTAAATGTATTTGCAAAACAAACAACCATTCTTTCAAAAACGTATTGATGTCTAATTAAATATTTAGTATTTTGTATATAAAGTTTCACGTATAAATATAATTTATCAATTAATTAATTTTATAAATTTAATTTTTACCAGTATAAAAGTAATGGGGCCCTTGCATAAAATTTATTTTAAATCAAAAACACGTCAAATATCTTCCTTTGCCTATTAAAGAACTATCTGCTAAAAATTTTTTCTTAGAAAAAATTAGTTTTTGCGTAATTTCGATTAAAAGTTCATGTCTGGACATTTAAATTTGACGTCGGACCAAAACATCTTGCGACGACACAAGATCTACTGACTTCCAAGATTAGTTTTTTTTTGTTTCGTTTCTTTATTATATTTAGTGCAAGAACGGAAAGTCCATCGCGTTCCTTTATGGTACTAGTCCACTTTAGAAGGCTAAAAAAACACAAATTTCCAAAAAAAGTTCTTAGCTGTCTTAATATATAAAAACATATTTTTTTTTATATAATATTATTTTTTGTTTTAAAATTTGTAAATAAAGTGCCCCAAAAGCATGGCGAAAGTTGGGGCATGCGCACAAAAAATGTTCAACTAATACAAGGGCTATTTAAAATGCTTCTAGGTCAGTTGTGGTTAAATTTCGATTAAAAATATTTAGCAGAAGCATTATTTAGGTACAAAGGAATAGTTTTAGCCAATTAGAAAAATATGTGCAAGGGGCCTATTTGTCTAATTCACTTTTTTCCATACTTAAAAATTTTAGTATGCTTAACTTTACAAAAGACCAATGGAAAACGATCAAAGCAAGCGGAGCATACGAAGAAATAGTACAACGCATAGAAGAGGCCAAAAACAAGCTGAAGAAGCCAGAGATATTTTGAAGAAGGCACTGGATATTATCGAACCAAAAGATTCTGATAAACTAATTGACAAAACACATTTAGCGCAAGCGAGATCCGATAGGCTGAAACATAGAATTGTAAATCTAAAGAATATATCTAACAGTAAGTGTACATAAAAAATAAAATTATTTGTAATTTTTTACTTATAGTCCAGTAACTAAAGACCTGAAAGTACCCAAAGCTGTAAATAAATCTGTACAGTTTTCATCTGTGGCGCAATTCTTAGGTCTTCGTGGATACTTTTGAGCGAGAAAAAGTTTATCACGATTCCGACGTAGGAACCCGCTGAAAATGGCCCCCCAATGTCCAGAAAATAAGTTTCCCGCAAATATCTGCAAAAATATGCGAATTAGAGAATTTTTGTTTAAGACAAAAAATGAAAATCATCTCGAAATCTACAAAAATGCTTCATACCATTTTTTTCGCAAATCCAGTATTATTTGCAAAAACGGCCGTCGAAAAATCCATAACATTCCACACTGTGTAGATAGCCGGAAACTGCTAAAAATGCAGATGGGCCAAACAATTTTTTATCAAAATGCAAGAAAGATGGTGAGGAATCATTAAACACTTGCTTAGGTCTCATTATAAAAAGGAAATGTTAAAAACAAACCATTTTTTAAAAAAAATATCAATAAATTAA
>JAHBCN010016049.1:0-20119 GCA_019359885.1 Listronotus oregonensis
TTAATATTAAGTACTCGCTCAAAGCGTGTGAAGATTTTCCATTTAAAAATCACGTAAACTTTGATCCTTTTTTTAATTTCCTAGCAGCATTTTATTTTATTGTCTCGCCCAACGACGGGATTTTATGAGAATTAAATACTCTACAAAAGTGTCCATTGCGGCAAGGTCGCAAAACACCGGCGAGGTAGTACGGGTCACTAAAACTAATTTTTTCATAAAATTCTCGTTTTTCTGTCATTTTCTCATAAATGACAAAAGTTACACAAAAAAGATGAATGACAAAGTTGTTGGGAATTTAATTTCCTACAAAAAAGGTCCTTATAATCGAATCGTTAAGACCAACAGTTCTCGAGATATTTGGCCTTTAATTTTACTATGAAATTATACACACATTATACAAATTATAATTTGTAAAAATTTCATAGTAAAATTAATTAAAGGCCAAATATTTTGAGAACTGTTAGTCTTAGCGATTTGATTATTAGGACCTTTTTTTGTGGGAAATTAAATTTCCAACCAATATATGTCTTTTTTCATATCCGGGAGATTAACGCTACATTGTACAAGCGGCCACCGCTAATTACGTAACTGATTTATAGGAAGACTCTTCAGACTAATGGACGAAGATGGTAACAAAAAGTTAAATAAAGAAGAATTTACTCTTGGTCTTCGTAAAATCGGTCTGGAAATCACCGACGAGGAACTCGACGAGATGTTTCGGAAATTGGACACTGACGGCAATGGAAGAATTAGCGTGGACGAATTGTTAGTGCACATAAGGGTAAGAATATCTTTTTATGAATATTACGACACACAATTTCAAATCGTTCATGCACTTCAAAAAAAATTACAAAACAAAACGCTGTTTTTACCGTTTTGTACGAAACTTTTGAAAATAAAAAGCCATTCTAAATTTTTTAAAGTTTTTCTTGTTGTTTTTTTACGACGTGTTAAAAGAAATAAAAAATGTCCTAGCTTTAGTGAAGATGCAATGACCAGCTCACGAAGAATTGGAATTCAGTTGGGGATTCCCCAAAAAACAGATTGATCATTCGCTTCACGCTTCACGAGCAAGGCCTATACCCGTACCATGTACAGTTTTTACAGAATTTCCAATCTGGAGATTACGCCAAGCGTATGGAATTTTATAAGTGGATAATTAATAACACAGGCACACACAAAAAAAAGTTCTGAACCAGATATGTGAAGTACCTTCCGGTATGTTTTCCCGTGCACCCCAGCACCTCCCATCCCAAAGGGTCAAAATTTTATTCATTTGGAAAAGATATAATAAATATCTGACAATACATTTTCTGGCGCGCTAAAAACATATATGAAGTTGGAATTTACCCATAAACCTTGAATTTAACCCTGGCAATCCCCAGCATCACCCAGCAACCAACCAAAGGGCTAAAATTTTATTTTATTTGAAGAATTAAAATAAATATATAACGTTTTCAGTACACCAAACAACGTATTGTCCGATATTTATTACAACTATTCTAAGTGAATAAAGTTTTACCCATTAAAGAGGGGGAGTTGCTGGGGGTTGCGGGAGCAAAATGTAAGGGTGATGGCTAAATTCTGACTAGGTTCATTTTTAGCACACCTAAAAAACGTATTGTCAGATATTTATTTTAATTCTTCTAATAAAATAAAATTTTTGTCCTTAGGGTGGTTTCTGGGTGATGCTAGGGGTTGCTGGGGGTTTCTAGGGTTAAATTCAAAGGTTATGGGTAAATTCTAACTTCATATTTGTTTTTACAACATTAAAAAACGTATTGTCATCTTTTCCAAATGAATAAAATTTTGACCCTTCGGGGGGGTTGCTGGGACAAAATCTAAGGATGATGGGTAAATTCTGACTTGGGATTCGTTTTTAGCTCACCGAAAAACATACCGGAAGGTACTTCACATATCTGGTTCAGAACTTTTTTTTGTGAGCCTGTGTAATCGTTATCTTGTACGGCTTAATACTTTTTACTGACGAAGCTTTATTCACTCGTGACGGCATTAATAATAGTCAAATCTCCCATGTATGGTCGCAGGAAAATTCTCACGCAAGAGTTGAAAGTAATTTTCAACACAGGTTTTCAGTAAACGTGTGGTGCGGCATGATCGATAACAATTTAATTGGCCCTTTTCTTTTGGAATATCGCCCTACAGGGGATCACTAATAACGTTTTTTACAAAATGAATTGCAAGGACTACTGGAGAAGATTCCTTTAAACGTCAGAATTCAAATGTATTTTCAACAAGACGGGTGAAGCAATATTTGGACCAAAGGTTTCCAGGGGTTTGGATTGGTCACGGTGGTCCTATTAGTTGGCCTCGTACATCGTCAGACTAAGGTCTGACGATGTACGAGGCCAACTAAACATTGGATAACAACATTTGAGTTTTTTCTTATTATTTTAATGCATAGATTACAGCCTTAAAGTTTGGCCTGATTCCCCCCGACCCACCCTGTATAGAAAAAAATCTAATATAAAAAATACATTATAAATTGATTGTTTATATTGGTGATTTTTAACTGAATAGCGGTATTCATTCATTCTTATAATTTCAGCCTCCAATTCATGAATCTAGACTTAAAGTAATCGATGATGCGTTTAAAAAAATGGACAAAAATGACGATGGAAAAATATCCATTGACGATTTGAAACATGTTTATAACGTCACATCGAATCCATTATATATTTCAGGAGAAGAGAGCAAACACAATATTTTACAAAAGTTTTTGGAAAATTTTGAGCACAATCTCACTAAAGATGGAAAGGTAAGAATACATATTGTGCATATGGTTCTAAAGGAGTGATTTCTTCATAGCATAGTTTACATAGAAGAGAAGCAGTTTGGTTCCCTATTTTCTATATACAGGGTGCCCCATAATAGACTTCCTATTTTGACATTGATTCAAATTCTATAAGAGTTAAATCAGTACGTCATTTTTTACAGGGTGGCCCAACGAAAAGGTCCCCTATTTGTGACTTTTCTGGTATATTTTCGTTTTTTTAATTTGACGATTCTCTATAAAGTTTTAGTAATTTTTGTTAATAAAGTTTAGATAGGTATCTTCAATCGTTGTAAAGCTATTTGAGTTTATAATAAAATTAAAAAAAAAGCGATAATATGTTGTAAAAATAATAATCAAATAGTTCCCATAGTAACAAGACTTTACTTTAAAATTAAAAACAACTTTCTGAGTATTAAAAAACAAAAAGCAACTTACAGTTACAGGCAAATTGAAGTTAAGGTTAAAATTAATTTGCTATAAAGAGGTAGGTCAATTTGGTAATAAGTGCTGAAAGTGGTGTCTATTTACCTCCATGCAATAATAAAGATTTTTGTTCGAATCTATTCCTCACATTTTCAAGCATGTCTGAGTTATTTGTCTACATTCAGCCGTAATCCGCTCGCGAAGATCTTGAATAGAATCTGGCGTCATACTAAAAACTTTACTTTTTAAATGTCCCCAAAGAAAGTAATCTAAAGGACTTAGGTCCGGAGATCTCGGCGGCCACTTAATGAAGCATCGTCCACCGATCCACTGTTTCTAGAAATGGGTGTTCTGTCGTATTGGAGTCACTCATCCGAGAAACAAATTTTTAATAACATATTTGCTTTGTTGATTAAACGTTGAGACATTAATTCGCAAAACGTCGTCGTCGTCGTCTTCACTAAGCTCATGGACAAGTTTTATCTTGTACGGGTGAAATTTATTGTCTCCCAAAATTCTTTGTACTGGTGAGGGTGTAAATCCTGAAGTAGCCAGTACACGAGTGGTTTGGTTGTTGTCAAGTGCTACGTGTCCCAAAACTGCTATTTCTGCCTCTTTATTTCTGACTGGTCGATTTTACCGAGGGCGATTACGGCGAATATTAGACACAGATCCAGTTTCTTCAACATTTCTTATCAACTTAGCCACATACTTATTGTTAATATTTTTGTCTGGATGTAGAAAATCTAGAAATCAAAATTGACGTGTCAGAGCGTTTTTCCCAAAATAAACCACAAATAGGGGTGTGACCTTTCATTGGACACACCTTTGGGATTTTAATCAACATGTTATTAATTGAGTAGACGCCTGTCAGAAAACTAGAATAAAATTGATGTAATTTTTCTAATAAACTATCATTGGGTTTGGATACATAATTAAATGTTTAGTTTCAATCCTCCCGGATTATTCAGTTTTACCGTTTAACGAGTTTCTTGCGTAGAAAGTTTTATTTGAATGGCATGGTTATTAAACAGCATTTTTACACGAATATCCTCAAAAATCATTACAATGTCCATAATCCAAAAGCTATTGTTTGTCTGCAGTAGGATCATTTAGCATTATGGCCGATTTTATTGAAATTTAGTATGTAGGGGTTTTTTGGGGCACTTATTACGAATCTGACAAATTATGTAGGACACTTCTAATTTCTAAGTTATAACACGTTACTCGGGCCTAACCTCAAAAACGCACAAACTTTTCTAAAATGTC
The DNA here is from genome assembly GCA_019359885.1 of Listronotus oregonensis. Taxonomy (NCBI): domain Eukaryota; kingdom Metazoa; phylum Arthropoda; class Insecta; order Coleoptera; family Curculionidae; genus Listronotus; species Listronotus oregonensis. Next base: position 4,490 of record JAHBCN010016049.1, read on the forward strand.
TCCTTCTTAAAACTGGTCATAGCCAAACTGAATGATTTTATGGTAAAATTTTTTATTATTTTTAACAAAAAACACCACCAAAAGAAAAATATATTTACTTTTAAATAGTCAGCAAAACTATCTAGGGATTTTTAAGCCGTGGTACAACATGGGAAACAATGGAAAAGCGCCTACTTTTTAAATTTTAATTGTGTTAAAATGAAGTTTACATTAAGAGTCAATTCGCGCCGCGAAAATTGGAACCAATTTGGGGTTCGGGGCATAATGTTTTTCTCAAAAACGGTATAAGTTATCGATAATTTTCAAAAACTATATGAAAGCCAACACTTAAATCTAGGCTTTTGCTGTAATAGTTTTTTAAATTTGGATTTAGTTTTTAATATTTCCTTGAGTGAAAGTCAGCCCAAAATCGGTTATGTTTAGATACTATTTTCTCTTAACTCGACTCATATTTCAAAAATCCGTTACAGCAGGGGCATAGATTATTTTCTTACCTTTAAATGGTGTATAATTTATGTCATTTAAGTGAAAAATAGTTACCGAAAAACGTTATCTCCTGTAAGCTTGCAATCGGAAACATCGCATCCATACACCGAATTTGGAAGAACCTAATTCAAATATATATTTAATGCGGCTATACGAAAATTGTGGTAGTGGGAGTTTGTTAGTCTCCGCCCACCGTCTCCGCGTCCTTTCGCCCGCCCTCTAAGGTGTAGCGTAAATGCACCCTTAATTGCATTTATTTTGTTTTTGTTTAAAAAAGAGGATGATGTCAATTACCTATTTAATATATACCTCATCAACAAATCCAAATTCAGGGAAATGCGCCCCTGCCTTACTTGTATTAATATCTATCTTCTAAATAAAATACCTTGTAATATAACTGCATAATAATGCACCTTTTACAAAAGATTAAAATAATGCTTTTTGTAGAATTTTCCAATTTTTCTATTAAAGATATTTTTTATTTTTTTTACTTTAATGCTGGTAAAACAATTTAAAATTTAAATATGGCGCTTTTCAGTTGTACCAACTTATCTGTTTAAAAATTCCTAGATAATTTCGTTGATGTTTTTAAATATAAAAATAAAATTTTTAAATGTGTTTTTTAGTAGAACTAATGAGTAAATAATCGGGGAAATGAGTTTATCCTGTAAAATAAAAATTGTTTTACCATAAAAGTGTTCAATTTGGCTGTGACCAGGTTCAAGAAGGAGGATTTTAGGAAAGTTTGTGCATTTTTGAGGTTAGGTCCGAGTAGGGTGTTATAACTTAAAAACTAGAAGCTACCGACAAAATTTGACTTCAGATTCGTGATCAGCGCCCCAAAAATTCCTGTAGACTAAATTTTTAATAAAATCGGCCGTGGGCCCGAGAAGTAAAAAATTACCATTGTAGCAGTGTTACAGTAACGGCCATTAAATCTTGGGCAATTCTTTTTCCCTCTTCGTAAAATAGACTTATGCCACCTTCTACTGAATATAAATACCTGTTGAAAAACCTAAAAAAGAAACAGGTGTCCGTTGTTAGTGTCTAAAAATATTTTTTTTAAATACCAAACTTAACTTTGGATCAAAAAGTATTAATTATTCATTATATTGAGTAGAGAGGTTGGCCAGAAAGGGATGTGGCGGAAAAGCTTAACATCCCAAACAGTAATATTCATATTGTTAAAAAAAATTGCATGGCACTGCATGTTTTGAGAAACCAACCATTAAAATCTGTAGTTACAGCAAAAACGGAAAGCAATTTCCCAGCATCGGTATATAGACCTGCCGAAGCCACATAGTAAATTCGGCCTTTTTTAAAATGGCTAGCCACTTTATAAAACGCGGCTATATTCTAAATAATGGTTTAGTTTGAATTGTTTTATAATACGGCTAGTGCTTTTAGCCATTTTATAAACTGGCCGATCAAATACGAGCTATGATAAAGAGAATTTACAATTTAAGGAGAAAACCTAACGACAACAAACCAAAAACTAAGCAGAACTAGGTAATAGTTAGAAAGTTGTTGTTTACGGTCCCCAATAATTGCATTCTATTTGGGTCAAGACACGTAATATACATTTATTACCACCCAAATAGAATGCATTTGGGACCGTAAACAACAACTTCCAAACTATTATCTAGTTCTGGTTAGTTTTTGGTTAGTTTTCGTTAGGTTTTCCTCCTTAAATTGTAAATTTATCATAATCATCTATTTGGAATGTGGCTCGTATTTGATCGGCCAATTTATAAAATGGCTAAAAACACTCGCCGTATTATAAAATAATTCAAACTAAACGATTATTTTACAATGTGGCCGCGTTTTATAAAGTGGCTAGCCATTTTAAAAAACGGCGGAATTTACTATGTGGCTCCGACAGATCTACTACAGAATATCATGCGTCCTTTTGTACTGGATCGATTTCCGGACAGAAATTTTATCTTTCAGCAAGATAAGTGTCCCGTTCATACGGCCCGGCAAGTCGATGAATGGATGGAAGAGCAGCGTATCAGGGTTTTACCGTGGCCCGCACGTAGTCCGGATTTAAATGTTATGGAAAATGTTTGGGGCTTATTAGTCAAAAAAATAAATAGGGAAAATGAGTTTAGGCCGTAAAATGTAAACGAACTTGAGGATAAAATTTTAAAGGCGTGGAATGAGTTACGAGGAAATCCGGACTACGCCCGGGCTTTGGTCCATTCGATGCCTGGAAGGCTAAACTTTGTCTTAGAAAAAAACGGGGCCGCAAGGATATTTAAGATTGTTTGAATTTATTAAATTGTTAATTAATTTATTTATTTGTTAGTGTTTATAAAATATACTAAGTGACATAGAAATCCGAACACCCAGTTTAAATGATTTTATTTTAATAAAATTTTGTATAAGTACTTAATGAAGCATAATAAGTAAATGATTAAAATATTGCATTGCTTTAAAACCCTTTTACCTTTAATAATGTGTGGATGCACCCCGATGTGTTACGCATTCTCCAACGCGTCTAGGCATGCTTCTGATCAGGTGGTCAATGTCCTCCTGTGGTATCTTATTCCAGGCAATCACCAACTCCTCTCGAAGTGCTCCTAGAGTCTGAGGAGGACGTTGCAAATTGAGCAATCTCCTACCCATCATATCCCACACGTGTTCAATTGGGGATAAGTCGGGAGATCTTGGTGGCCATGGTAACAATGTGACATCATTATGTTGAAAGAAGTCCATTGTGACTCTTGCAACATGTGGTCGGGCATTATTTTGTTGGAAAGTTGGATTTGTCAGGGTGTCAAGATATGGTAAAAGATGGGGTTCTAGAACTTCTTGGATATAACGCTGCGCGGTCATGTTACCTCTGATGAAGATTAGAGGTGACCTGGAACCATAAGCTATAGCACCCCAAACCATAACTCCAACAGTGTGATGAACATGTCTTTCAACAAAAAACTGTGGATTCCTCCTTTCATCACGTCGCCTTCTAATCCTGGCTCGACCATCGTGCATGCCTAAACAAAATCGAGACTCGTCACTAAAGACAATACTGTTCCATTCCTGATCCCAGAGTGACCGTTCTCTGCACCACTCAAGGCGATTACGTCGGTATTCTGGAGTTAAAGGGAGGACCCAGTGTGGTCGGTATGAAGACAGGCCAAAACTTCTCATTCGTCGGTAAACAGTTCGCATGCCAATAGGTCTTCCATGTTCTGCAAACCATTCATTTGCAATGGACCTGGTAGTGGAGAAACGGTCCCTTAAAGCCAATAATCTTAGGCGACCTTCTTCACGGTCTGTTGTTCTACGGCGGCGTCCAGTGCCCCTTGCTCTTCGCGTACGTCCTTCTTCAAGCCATGCCTGACAACACCTAACCACAGTGTCTACACTTCTTTGCACTCTAACTGCAATTTCCCGTAAAGAAAGTCCAGCTTTCCGAAGTCCCACTATACGGCCCCTCTCAAACTCACTAAGTTGACGAAATCGTACAGGCCTCCGTACTTTAGGCATCGTAACCAATCGTAAAGAATATCAAGAACCAAAATCCGCCAAATTGGGATCTTTACTGCGGCTGCAATATTAATTTTTAGATCGTTAGTGAATTTAAAAAAAAGCAGTATAAAAACCGAAATCTCAGACTGCTAAGGCTGCAAATGCCATCAATTGTTATTTTCAGTAAGATAAATAAATTCACCAAATGTTATTAAAATAAAACCATTTAAACTGGGTGTTCGGATTTCTATGTCACTTAGTATATAAATATTTTCTTTTACCTTTTGCTTTATTTATAGTAATTTAAAGTAAAACAAGGTAAAAAAGAGCGATTTACCAAAATTGGCAGAAAAGTCAAAATTTGACAAATTTTTTGCCCAAGATTTAATGGCCGTCACTGTACGTAAATGGGGCCGCTGTTTTTAATAGATTCTCTCAAAGTTTGTTCAAAAGTGAATTTTGTTTTATCGATAAATGTTTAGGAAAACAACTTCTTATTTTTTTTGTTTCTATTAAAAAAGAATACCATTTTAAAAAAGTGTCTGTACTAGTTGGCAAGGGAAGTCAAAAAATATTATTTTAAACTTTTAGGTAACCAAAGAAGAATTTTTGAACTATTATTCAGCGATCAGCGCCTCAATAGACAACGACTGCTACTTTGATTTGATGATGCGTCAAGCATATAAGCTCTAAAAACGAAAAATGAGTTTTTAGAAAATCTATTATATTGTTGTTATTAATAAATTATAATATTCACTTGCTTAAAAATAAAACATTTAAACGCAACAGTTATGAATAAACACTATATATGTGTTTACTAGGTTAGTTGTTTTCTTCGTGAATGAATCTTATCTTATTTTTTTACTAGTAGAGAATAAAATATTTTTGCAGTAATTATAAACTTATTCTAAGCTTCTTGCAATACTTTCATATGAAAGTAAATATCACTGTTAATATAGTTAGTATTTTATAGTGTTGATGCAACATTTCCATTGTATTAATGTTAGTATTTAAATTATCTACCTATCCAACCAAAACTAATGGTTTATTAAAAAATAAAACCAACGTCTAAATTATGTGTTTTATTTTATTTTTAAAAACTTATATTAAATCGAGTATTATAACTTTGTCATAAACTTATTTTCTCTACAAACAAATCTGTTTAAAACTTATTTTTTCTTATAAATGTTACACCTTTATCATATTGCACCTATGTTAAAAAATACCTAATGATAAATTGCAAGAATAATTATTAAACACCTTCTCAACCATTTAAAAAATAATATAATTAATATAAAAATCACACGAAGAATATCATAGAAAATTTACTGTAATTAACAAGCTTACTTTTTAAGAGCTAATCAGGACACCAGTAAACCAGTTATAGAGTAGAGAGCGCTGTCGATTTTCCGCGTAATTATTAAAAAAATAAAAATCTATATTGTCTCGTAGCATAAAAAGATATGCTCTACTCCTTTTTTTCAGACAGTTAAAAAAAATTCTATCTGTATTATCAGACAATTATATTTTTCACTATAGCACAAAACATTGAAAACAATGCTAAATTTTTGGTAATAGGTTTGGACCTCGCTTATAGAAAACCTGCGTAGGAACTGGTGGCGCATCTCTTGTTAGTTTTGTAAGTTCGCATGTGAGGACCAGCTGTTTATAAATAATATGAATACTGACTCACGAATCATGTATTTTTATTAATTATTTCTTTGTAATATTTACAAATTTATTAGATAAATAAATTAAAATAAATTATTGAAACAATAAATATTAATAAGAAAGGTATAATTATAAGTGGAAAAAACGTTAAAAAAGCCAAGATATGGTAACACCGGTTTATTATTTAAAATTTTAAAATATATAGGAACCACAGCAAAAAGTTTTCACATATATAAAAACTAAACTAAAACACATGAAAACACAAATAAAACCGTCTTGGACTACCAGGTGGGAAATTTACCCTGTAGCGCCATTAATTTAACGCATTTTGCTAGACAGTTTTTAATGTTAAAGATATTTTTCTACTACTGTATAAATAAGGAAACTTTGTGGTCCTAGCAACGCGAATGATAACGAAAGAGAACCTTCGTGTTACCTGGTTGCTAAGCGTTGCTAGCTACGAAAGTAATATTTTCAGCGCCTGGACAAAAAGTAAGAGATAAAAAAAGAAAAATATGCTTGTGGGAAATATTAGGATTTATTTATAAAAAGTAACTAATTTATGACAAAATATTTTAAAAAACTAGGTTAGGTATTAACATTAAAAGTAATTGTGCAATTTGAGCAATTAGCAAAAGAAATTGGAGGAATAATACTTGAATTAACAGTTTTTAAATTTGTTGTTGGGGTATCGGTTTTCACCTTTAACTACGTTAATATTCATATTTTTCACTGTTACTTCATTAGAGGAAATATTGGTAGGGAAATTTTGTGTAAAATCTTCTTTGAAATTTCCACCTTATTACTATAGGATTCAGCAATATATCCCTCCGCAACAGAAGAAGACTTCCAACCTCCATGCCTTTTTAAGTCCAAAATATCGACATCCGAAGCATTGGCAAGGAACGTAGTTGACGTTCTTCTAAAAGAATGGCCAGTGTATCTACTGATGTCTTCAAGCTTCAAAAACTTCGCAATTTCTTTAGGTACATTTGAAATAGTGTGATTTCCAATTACTTGATTAACACATTTACCTCTTTCATAACGATACAATAAACGCTCATCTAGAGCATTCCTTGGTCTCAGCTTAATATATTCCTGTAGAAATCTGACATAAGGAACTGAGCCTTCATCGTTGTTTACTACAAAGTTTCTTTTAACTTTATTTTTAGACTCCACTATTTTTACTATAGCCACGTCATTTCTTATTTCTACATCACTTAGCTTCATTCTGTATATTTCGTCTGTCCGGCATGCCCCAGCCACTCCCATAATGGCTATTACTTTCATTGCTAAGTAACTTTGATCAGGCGCGTTAAGTAAAAACTTTATGATTTCTTCTTTTTAAAAATTTTTGACTTTTTTGCCTCATAACCATCGTTTTTCCTTTTAATAAAAGCAACTAGTTTCTTGAACTCCGAAATATTTTGATTTTTGTTTACGGAAATTGTTAACTTGAGCATGGAATATACAGACCAGAGGGTTGGTGGTGATAAAGACTCGGATTTTTCTTGAAAATACGCCAACATCACATTCTCGTCAATCCGCCCCACATTTTTTGTAGCAAGCCATTCAGAAAACGATTAATATGTTTGATGGTACCTCTCTGTCTGGCAGAAGTGAGGCACACGCAAGGTCAGCTGCCTTTTGGATGCCATTTTCATATTCATTTAACATTTTAAAATGGGAATGGATTTATACTAAATTAACCATAATTCAAAATCTGACAAGTGCTGATGACAGACAATGTCAACAATAAATGTGTTGCTATGGATTAATTTTTAACAGGTAAAATTTCAAAATCTCTGATATTTCTATTAAAACATGATGTTAATGATTATTAAATTATGCGATACATAGAACAGTAGTAGAAAAAATATAATACATTACACGATGCGAAAGGCCTTTCAATTTCACACCAAATAATATCCTTTCGCATCTTGTAATGTAAATAACTATTCTCCTTCCCTTTACCCTCCATAATTTGAACACAGAACTGAAGTATTTCCTAAGTCTTTTAGTAAATCTTCCATTCTGCTCTCGACTTATCTGTTTCCTGTCCAGATCCAACGACTATAAACTACACAGGGTGGCTCAGTTTGCCGAATCTGTCTGCCAAGGTCAAACTCGTTGTGACGTCACCACCGGTGCTGGCTAGTGCTGGGACATCGACGCAAAACATCGATGTTTGTGACATCTAACATCGATAAACATCTCCCATCATTATTCAGCATTGGTGGTGACGTCACAGCTGCTCCCCGCTTCCCCTAAATTTTTCAATGTACGTTAAATGGAGCTGAGCCATCCTGTGTAGTTTAGAGTCCTTGGACCAGGTCTGGTATGATTTAATATAGGTGGCAGACAAGCTTGTCCTCACCCAAGCGTCAGGATTCAGATCGATCATCCGAAAGTATTTTGATTGGTCAGAACAGGCGCCACATGTTCTGACCAATAAATACTTTCGATGTACGTCAGATGGACTCCGCTAACTACCCGTCACATATGTGTACTCAGCAAAGGATCTCTCAAGTCTGATCTCCACACAGTCTCTTAGCTTTGGTGTCTACGCAGAACTATGCGATTAGTGATGGAAAATTTCCGAAAACATATATTTGGAATTATATCGGGAAACTTTTTAAATATATTGAAATATTGGAAATATAGAAATAAAAACTCAAAAAAGTAAACATTTAATGAAAATTTATCATGAGTAATACCATAAATGGTCAGATTTGTTTCCGGATTTTCACGAAGCGTAGTTCGAGTGATTTTGAGAAACAAGCTAAATTTTCGAATTATTCAAAATAAGACAAAAAATATCTGGCTCAAAATCAAAAACAGTACGAATGGTATTTGGTAAGACAATTGCGCGAATAAAACAAAGTTAAAAGCAAAATAATAATTAATCAGCAATATAAAATACAGTCGCTACTGAGGTAATAATGAACGACACGATTGATAGAACCGTAAACTTAACAATTTTTTGTAGCCAGTAACTTTTTCCTTCTATCCGATAGCAAATTTCGATTTTTAAAATATCAAGTAGGATTATTCATATACCGGGTGTTTCAAATTCGACTCTCACCATTGGGATCTCGGAAACTATAGGAGATACGAAGATGGTTAAATTGGGGCAAAGTTGGGCATTTATGTGACCAATAATACCGTTTAGAAAGTTTGAAAATTCCGAGAATCCGAGATATCCGAAAAAAACGAAATTTTGGAAAATCGTTTATTTTTTTCCTGGGTTTCTTTTCAACGAATTCCAAAATAAATAATACATTTGCATTGCACTTTTCCGCTCTATCGAATGGTTTCAGTTTAGCAACTCACGTTTTTTTTTTGCGTAACCATCATCAACTTTTTTTTCTTATGGACGCCATATGGGAATTCCACAAATTTAAATGGCCCTTTTAACACAGAATGTCATTTACACGTCACCGATTTGAGAAATCAAAGCCAACTACGTTATAAAAATATTCTAGTTAATTTTTCGGATTTTCCAGGCAACAAGGGTAACTTATGATACATCGTTAAAATGTAAAAACGGCCATTCAAATTTGTGGAATTCCCATATCGTCCATAAGAAAAAAGTTGATTTTCAAAACGAAAGTCGATTAAACTATGAACCATTCGATAGAGCGGAAAAAGTCAATGCAAATGTATTATTTATTTTGGAACTCGTGAAAAAACCCAGGAAAAAAATTAAACGATTTTCCAAAATTTCTTTTTTTCCGGATATCTCCAGAATTACTCGGAATTTTCAAATTTCTAAACGGTATATTGTTGGTCAATAAATGCCAACTTTTTCCCCAAACCAAACTTACGATTTCTTATTCGAAGCAAATTTGATTTGAATTTCAAAACCGGTATTATATAGTGAATTGTCATCCAAAAGTAAAAACGCAAAATACATTATTATAAAATAAAAAAAATTAAGTATTAAAAATACAAAGAGAATAGTGAACTTTCTAAAAGAGTAATTACACACGACTACGGGGCACAAGTTGTGCAACTTGATTAAGAGGCATATTTTTATTGATATCATCCACACCTTGAATATTGTATTTAGCATCAATGCCGTCTTCATAGGACTGCAATTAAACCTCTTCTAAAGCAAGCAATAGCCAACAAGCAATAATCAGTGAATCCCCAAAATCGAGATTTTATTATTCGTAATACGTACTTTTTCGGAAAATATTTTTCTGGTGTAAAATTTGTACTGCACAAAATTATAAGAAATATCTAGAGATCTTTGTGTTAATGGTTAAAAACGCATTCTTATTTTTTTCAATATTTTCGAAACACATTTTTAAATTTCCAATATTTCCATTTTCATGGAAATATTTTTACTAGAAATATTTCCTTCTACAACACTGCGGCCGAGTGATGATCGCGTTGTTAAATTTAGCAATGGACTTAGCAATTGTTAAAAGTTAACAACGGTTGAGAATGTTTAACAGTAGGCTAAAGACTTGATGCCTATAACTAACATAAATATAGAAATTTGTTTTAAAACAAATAACCATTAAGAAATGAAATAGAGAATGTATCTTACCAAGAATCACAAACTATATGTAAAAATTATTTTTTTATGTTCCTCTAAGGACATTGCACCATTTCCAATATTAATCATCAACTTTTTTGTGTCACAAGTTGTCGATATATCCATTAATTTTTTATCAGCGCTCCCCCTCATTTGTTTATATTCAAACAGAAATCAAACTGCTAGGCAACCACCTTCGATAATAAAAGTTTTATTTTATACATATCGCTATCTATATCCCATTATCTCTAATCGGTTTTAAATATATTGAACTCTAATATATTTTTCCAGTTACTTATTATTTTATTAGAACTTAAACATGCAGCAAGTTATTTTCACATCCTAATTTTTTTAAACGTTAATGTTCTAAATAAAAGTTTCAAAACGCGCATTTGATCCACCCTCTGAAAAAAATAATCGGTAATTTGTCCACTTTTTCTAATGAAAATCGTGTTAAATTATTTATTGCGGCGGATAGCGTGAGGTTTCCGGTCGATAGCGACCTTAAAAATACCGCATTACACTTGTTTTGTCTCATCGTTTTGTTCAAATTGTCACCGAAGTGTTTAAATAAAGGTTGTTAGTAGTTAATTAGAAAAAAAATAAAGTAAGTATTTTGGTATTAAATTTTAACAAATTATTTCTATTATTAAAAAGTAGCTTTATATTGTGTTATTTCACACATAGTCACTACCAAAAAGTAGTTAAAAAACTATTTTTTTTTTAATTTTTGTTTTTTTTTTTAATATATTGACAAGGGCGTAGCCAGGATTGTATATAAGGGTGGGGGCAGACAAAGAAAATCCTAGAATATATTGTTTGTTTTGATTGTTGTTTTTACCATATAAGTTTCACATAAGCAGTGGAGGTAGTAATTAAAAAAATACATAAAAATCAGGGGTCCGGTGTCGTTTAGCTCCATTCGATTTAGAAAACATAAATATTACAGATAAAAAGAACACATTTTGTTTAGTAAATTTCATTAAGAAAAAATCCGAAAAAATGCATTTTTGCAAAGAAAAATGAAATAAAAAGTCGAAAAAACACTATGTTTTTTAGGTTAAGTAAAAGACCAGAATTTGCGACGTTGTAAAAAAAGGATTTAAATTAAGCCTGAAAGCATTATGGATTAAATAAAATACACAAATTTCAAAAAAAAGTTAAATAGGGTAACTATCTGGAAGTGAGGTCCACCCTATTTTTGCCTATAAAAAAATAAAAAAAATAAGATATCAGACTATTTTTTTTATTTTGTTCGACGGCGCATTCATGATAAAGAAAATTTACAATTTAACGAGAAAAACCTAACGACAACTAACCAGAACTAGGTAATAGTTTGGAAGTTGTTGTTTGTTTGTTCTGGTTAGTTTTTTATATAAATAAAACTTTATTTCTGGTAAATGGAAAAAAAGAACCTTTATTAATAACAAATTATTAGAAAACATCTGGCAACATTGCCTATTCAAGGAAGGAATCGTAAACAAAACGACATCGTATTATTTCTTTTTGTAGGTATTCTTTCTTACTTTTTTATGTTAGTCGGCCATATTACTTTAGTATATTTTATATGGGAAATAAAGAAATTATTTTATTTTGTGATTATGTGAGTGAAAAATTAATTTTTTCACACCCTATGTGTTTTATTATGGTGTAACAAATAAGTAAAAAAAAATATTAAAACATTGCTGTTTTAAAATGGAGCTAAAGTTCACCGGAACCAAAATTATGTTGTATATCGATCATTGCCGGAGCCAAAAATCAAAAATAGCTTAAACCAAAGATAATACTACTACGGATAAGATGAACCATTCAATGCTATATTTTTGATACCCCTAATGGACTTTGGCTAACGCGAGCCGATGTTCATCGAGAGATTTTCGCGCTATCCTTGAACGAAAGTTAAACAGTGTTGCCGGCAGGCCTTTACTATTGGCGTGATGAAACGCGACTAGAAAAAAGGTACAAGCGACAGACATTGGCAATGTTGCACGGTTTGTTTCGCTGGGGCAGGGGTTACTGACTTAATTTTATTCGCATTTACGGAAGCATTGATATCTTCGAACTGATTCAAAACGCCCCATTTAAATAAACCATCTATTCGTAGTAGTATTATCTTTGCTTAAACGAATGCGAGCGGCGACCGATGAAGGCGCACAACATTGGCTGCTCCAGGCTGATCAGTTGCCTCCCCTCTCACCATCATGCATCCCGCTCACCCGCTCCGCTCCTATGTCTATTTTAGTTAGGGTTCTTTACTATTTTTTTAAAGTTCTTTTGGGTTTTCACAAAACGTTTAATGATTCATTTTTCTATAACAACAAACACTACGCTACCCTTGTCGTTTTGAGTGATATTTTTTAGAGGAAGAAATGATGTAAACAAAAATTATATTAGAGATCAAATCACTTATAGTTGGATTTTACAAGCCAGCTTTTAAGCCTGTTAGTTTCTTAGGTCTTATAAGAAGGTGAAGTTATGAACCGTCGTTTCAGCGGGCGACCGCTCTTCTAAGGGGCAACCCCCCTACCCCTACCCAAGTTATTGATGGTCTTCTGTGTTTTTTCCGGTAATATACTCAAAGAAGATGAAATGTTATTCATTATCCTCCTATAGAGTTTTACTTGGTTAATAACTGTCTCAAGTTCAGAATAATACAGAGGTACCATTAAATATATCTCTCAAACGAACTTGACAAATTTTTATCTTTCAGAGAATTATACAAAGACATGTTGAAATGTTTTCGTATTACATCACAACTTTATAGAAATCATTTTAAGTTGTCTTGATTCTTAAGTTGTTCGGATTTCATATACTGCAGGGAAAGTTATTAAAATGATGCTTAAAAAAAATTAAAATAAAAAAAATAAATAGTAGGATTATAAAGAAAACCCAAAAAATAACCTCAAGAAAAAGGAACTTTCTTTTTTTATAACGCCATTCGGTTCCTCTTTGCCCCCAAATTAAAATTTTTTGATATCAGAACGAAAAATTTAGCATTAAAAAAGTAAACTTTACTGTAATTTTTATAAAAATTTAATAACAAATTTAACCAAATTAAATCTAAGAAAATAAAGAAAATTCAACACCACAAAAAAAAGTAGTGTGTGCTGGGTGTCGGACTAGGATTTCGAAGATTTTTTTTTCCGCGAACAAAGCTGTAGTCAAAATTGGGGGTCAAACTGTCAAACAGCAAATATTCGAGAAAATGCGTAATTTCAGATATTTACAATTTTTGTTAATTTAAAAAGTCAATATCTTAAAAACTATAAAACATACACGAAACTTTATATAACATAAACTATGTTTTAAAACACTTTTAATTTAGTTTATATAAACTTTTTGTCTAAATGCAATATTTTTTGAATTATAATCAAAAAACAAAATTTTCAGGATTTTTTCAAGGTTTATGTCTAAAAAAAATTAAAAATTATTTTCTTTATTTCAGTATTTTTTCTGCAAATTTTAAGTTATTTGGGATTCAAATAAATAAAATAAATGATTCATTATTAAAAAACCCGAAAATAACATTTATAAAAAAATTATCCTATTTTGCACTTAGATTTTTTGTCAAAATTACATTTTCATTTATATCTCCTTTATTATTTATTTATAGTCGTACTCCAAACATTCCGTGGTAGCAGGTTTTTGTCGGTAAATGTACCGTTTCGGTTTTTTGCAAGGAAGTTTAAAGGTGTATGGAAGCCCAATGCTATGGCCCATTCGATCAAAAAATGTCCAGCCCAGTTGAAAATAACTGTCAGAGTTGGCCCACCGATTCTGCGCAATAACAAAATTCCACGAAATAATTTAATTGTTCCCTACTTACATACTGATAAATCAGTGGTAGTTAGGCAACACATTTCTTTTATGAGAGCCGTAATGGCTTAGGTTGTCTAAGGTTTTTGTGAAGGGGGCGCGGCCGTGGAAACTATATCCGCGCTGTATCGTCAACCGTCGTCGTCTCATCATTCGTCATTTTCGTTTGGTTTGTGCCCTTTGCGCCGATTGTTTTGCTTTGTATGATATTTTGTGGTTACAGAAGTTTTTGGATTGATAAAAACCTTCTTATTTTAGTGATTAGTGTTTATTAAATTGTGACTATAATTTTGTTTTATTGTTTGTTACTTATAATATCGTAACAAAATGATTAGAGGTTTGTATGGTTTTGTCTTAAATCCAAAAGGGGAACATACCCGGCATTTTTAATTTAGGTGAGTATTTCTTATATTTAAATTAGGTGCTTCTTATGAGACGTAACGTTAGGTAACCGAAAAAAATAATAATATATCAATTATGAATAAAAAAATAATGAAAATTTCTAGAAAATAGCAGTGAGAAAAGTAAGGCAATCTTAACTATCTTTTAGATGATTTCCACAATGTTTGTGTATTTCTGTGGATTATTAAAAAAAAAAAAGGTTTACATTTAGGACTTTTATTTCATTTAATAATTTAGTACATTCTTTTAAAGGATCAAAATTATTAATTACTGGGCAGACCAGGCAAATTTTAATATATACAGGTCCCTCTAATTGAATGAAAGAAAAATAAATTTTATGCTAAACTTCATTTTTCTGTATTTGTTTAAAAAAAAATTAGATTTTTGGATTCTTAAACTTACATTATCAACTTTTTTAAGCTCGACATACTGTAGACACATAATATTTAAAGGATACTGTTACAATGGACACCTAGGTACCAAAGGTTACTAAACATTTTTAACCACTGTTATTCTGTCTCATGAATGTTTGTTATTAGCGAAAGTATATGCCTAAAAAGCAGTTATAAAAATTTTCACTTTTTTTAAAGTACAACCAGAATCTTAGGATTAGATTAAATCATTTACACTATCTTGCCCTTCTTTTATCACAAAATTGGTAATAAGTACATGAAACTATCATAAAATGTTTGAAATTTATTTTTTAAAAAAACTTGTTTTTATTTATTTACAAAATTTTTGGTAAAAATACAAAACTCACAAAAATATCGACCATTTAAATAGAAGGCCTCTTTCCATATTATATCAGATTATATAAAAATCCAATATTACACAATAATTTTAAATATTCTATGGTAGTATCGTTTAATAACCAACAATTTTGTGCAAAAAATAAGAAAAAACAGTGAATGCTTGAATTTGACATTTGATTATGTCAACTTTATAGATAGTAACAAAGAATTTGGAAGTCCGGTTTTTACCTATTTCATTGCGCAAACCGCGGGGCCAACCCCCCCTTCCCGCTGCCCGCACGCCGGACAATTTTGTTCAAAAATATTGGGCTTCCATAACCTTTAAACTTTTGGTTTTTTTTGGTTTTCATTTTTTGGCTGTTTGACCCCCAAATTTTTCCCTTCAAATTCGTGTTCAACGGAAAAAAAAAGCCAGAAAATTTAGTCCGACGCCCAGCACATACCCCTTTTTTTTGGACCGTGTTTTTTAAAACAAAAAAATTT
>JAHBCN010016050.1:0-20130 GCA_019359885.1 Listronotus oregonensis
AATTTAAGGAGCTGACAATGGATAATATGTTTATTTTTGATTAAGAACAACATCTAAAAAAAATTTTGTTTTCACTGGCCCAAAAACCAGAACCGGGCTTTTTTAACCAGTGTAATATATTTTTTTTTAAGTCATCAATTGAAAGTGGGGAACCCCGGGTTTGGGACAATTTAAAAAATAAAAATCGATCTGAAATTGTTCGCGCATGATTTAGGACCCTAAGAGATGACTAGCCCCACGGCGACGGACATTTTTTTTCGCCCATAAAATTCACTTTTGAACCGCGCATCTAAAAACCCTTTTTCCGGGGTCCATTTTGGGGGTCAGTGGGGCGCCCCCTTTGTTGGGGTTTAGAGTGAAATGCTTTCTCTATCTATGCTGTTAGCTTATTGTATGTATCTCTTTCATTTCAATTGAAATCAGTCCTAAAATTTCATATTTCTGGTTAAACCAAATGTTATTATTTTTTAATAGTAAAAGAATGAAAAATGAACATAAAGACATGCAAGCCGTTTAATTTCAAGATATTGGTGCTGTTTATTATTTTATATGTTATTATATCAAACATTGTCACTGTTAAAGTGTTTTGATCTAGAAAATAGGTAAAATTTGCTATAGGGTAGTTAATACTAACATTTTTTGCAGAAAAACGCATAATATAATAAAAGATAAAAATTAAGGGGTCAAAGAATTTTATAAAAAGAAATTGGCTTTTAATTGTAACGAAAATAAATAAAAGTTACAAACCTACACCGTATAATTATTAATTTTTTAAAATTTTTTTTATGAAATTTAAATATAATTAGAATCATTAAAATATGCACTATTACATGACTGTTTCAGCGAGAATTATTTTATAACAAAAACTTTGACCGCATTGGGACACACATAGAACATATTGTGTCATGAGAAAACCAGCTTTGTAGCGTCTGCATATTATAAAATATTAGTCCACAACACATTTTATTGTTATTAACTGCTTTGAAACTACTTAAGTTAAAATTAAATGGGTTTCCGTAAGGGGAATTTTTATATTTATAAAAAAAAAAGTGTTGGAAATACTGTAGTAGTTTGAATAATAACAAAAATGGAACTACAAACAAATTTTATATTTTAAAAACGATGTGGACTAAATTGGTAGTATTACGTACTGGTGTCCTATTTATTATAACATAAAAAAATGTAATTAAGTTTAAGCCATTTTCATAGAATATTTTATTTTTAACAAAAAAATCTTTTTACATATTCGTGCTAAAAATGCATATATTTCAAAATAACTTAGATTTTTAAAAAATAGTGACAAATTTACTTTGTTTTTTTAAAAACAAGCCTTTAATTTAATAGCACTTTGTAATTTTTTCATATTGAATACCTAAAATCTATAATTATAAAATTGCTATTGCGAATTTTTTAATTATTACCCCTTTTTTTCCTTATAGTCAAAACCCACTAGTCAATTAAAGGAAAAACGTTTAAAAAATAAAGTTACACAAAAACGTATGATTTAATAAATTTATATTTATATTTTTGCACTTGGTAGGTACAAATGTAACTTTTAAAGTAACTTTGATGTGTGCTTTTTGACACTTTATAGCTATTGTGGACAAATACTAAAAATGTATTGTACTTAAACATAAAAGTAAATAATAAATGGGTAATAAAAAAACGGGTTTAAATCTAATATTTTCGAACAGATTAGTTAAAGTACCAACGAAAGAAAAAGAAATAAACAATTATTTTATTTATAATAAAGGCAATACTTTAAATAAAGTTGTACTTTTTTATTTTGATCTTTACAAAAATAAACAATGTAAGCATTCGATTTTTACACAAAAATATTTTTAAAATATTCGTATCATTAAATATAAAATTATGCAATTAGTTTCGACAAATAATTGTTGAAAAAAGTTGGAAAAAATCTAAAAATACATTCTCATTGAAACTCTTTGCGCTTTATCTATTAGTGAAGTCAAAAAGGGTTTATGAAAACTGTATACTATATTTGACATGCATGTTCCGGAGTATAGAAGTTTTAGAAGAAAGTTTCCACCCTGGTATTCATCAGATATTATTAAAAATAAAGCAGAGGGTTAAGATGCAAATGAAATATAAAATAAAAAAAAATATTTTTTATCTGGCAGAATTTGGGGCGTTAAAAAATCTTAAAAAAAAAGAACAAACTAAAATTGCTTATAATTTATTATTGAAAAATTCAGTTTTCAATAGTAAATGATTCAAAAAATTTTTTGGGCTTATGTTAATGCCAAAGGTAAAATTTTAGGATACCGGGGGGAAATGTTTTGGGATAAGGGCTGGGGGAAACCCCCGGATATTATTGATGGTTTTGGGGATTTTTTTTGTGTGTATCCCCCCGATGGACCTGACGATGTCCATCAGAATATGGGAAATTTTATTAATGAACATATTATAATACTACAGCCAATAACTGAATCGGATATTATTATTCCGGGGAAAAAAATTAAAAATAAGATGACGTCGGGTTCCCTATCGGGTTCCATCGTATTTTTTAGGGATTGTAAAATGCCTTTGAAACCCCTTTTTTTAATAATATACAACGGGGGTTTTAAAAAATCAACAATGCCTAAGTTATGGCAAGAAATTTTTTTGCCCCTTTTTAAAAATGGGAACGCAATAAAAAATTAAAAAATTATCGACCTGTTTCCATACTTAGCAATTTTGCAAAGGCCTTTTTAGTCGATTTTTTATGGGCAAAAATTTAACCCGTTCCGGGACATATATTGCTTTGGGGAAAAACATGGTTTTGTAGATGGTAGATCAACTGTTTCTAATATGACATGTTTAACGCAATTATTTTCCAAAATCTTGGACAATCAAGAACAGGGGGATTTTCATGGGGATTTTGCCGGGTTTTGACAGAATTTCGAGGGGGGTTTTTTTTTGATAAGCTGAGAACTTTTGGGTTTTCGATAAGCCAACTCTGAAATTTTCGATTCTTTTTAAACCCCAATAGAAAGCAATTTGTGTTTTATAATGGGTAAAAATCAGATGAATATATTGTAAGATGGGTCCCCTCAGGGTTCAAACCCAGGGCCTTTATTGTTTTTGCTTTTTATTAACGATTTGTGTTTCTATCAAGTGTGAAAAGTTTTTTCAGATGCCCTTTTTAAATTTTTTCCCAACCCCTTAGAACAGATGATGTTTTGTACTATTACAACAACAATTAATTATTATTCAGAGGGGTGGGGGAAAAAAGACTCAATCTTAATACATTAATGTAAAGTAATGACTTACACTCAAACAGCTTTTTTTTTTAATATCCCTATTAAACCCTGGGGGGGGATTAGAGAGAACTGGTTCCAAAAGGATCTGGGGTTATATTTGATACTAAATTAAGTTTTGTGGATCACATCAATTAGATGATTTTTGCGGGGGGTCGGACGCTTGGTTTTTTGGCGTAATAGCGGGAAATTTTTAATGATCAACGAGTTCTAAAGTTGCTGTATTGTACTTACGAGTTCAAAACATAAATATGCTTGCTTCATTAATTTAAAAACCTTCTATAATTGCCATATAAAAAATATAGATAGAATCCAGAAAAGGTTTCTAAAATTTTTAAAAATTTTTTAAGGAGAGGGTATTTATCCAGAGCGTGGTTCAGAATCCCGTGGTTACAAAAATACAGTTTTGAAAGTTTTGAACTGCGGAGGGTGTGTGCCTCCATAATATTTTTTTTTAAAATTTGGGGGTTTTGGGGGGTGGAGTTGATTGCCCCGGGGCTGCTAGATCAGATTAATTTCTTTGTTCCTAGGTTAAATGCTAGAAATTATGTTACATTTATGTGTGATAGAGCTGAACAAAAGTTATGAAAATCACCAATTAATTTTATGTGTTCCAGTTTCAATAGAATTTCAAATGATTGTGATATTTTTAATTGAAATTTTAATGAATTAAAACAAAGGGCCAAATGTAGTCAGTGAGAGGTATTTTGATTGTTGTTTATATGGATTACTTAATAAATCATTTTTAATTTTATTTATTGTATTGTTTTTTGTTTAATAAGTTCTAATTTTTATTTTTTATTTATATTGCTCTGTAAATGGGTACTTGTTGGGCAATAAAGCTATTATTATTATAAAAAATATTTTTTACCACGTTTCGTTTTTGTTAAACTAACATTAACTTTATTTTTTTAAATAAGGCTCTGGATTTTTATTTAATTTTTTTGAATCTCATATTATCTCAATTACAAAAATGTATAACACTTAATATTTACTTAACAAATATAGAACGCCCCTATAAGAAATTATGTGCGTTACTTGTTTAACTAATTGTTTTTTATAGAAAATATGTTTATTCAACAGAAAAATGTCAAGTGTGTTACATTATTGTAATTGGGATTAAAAGTGCTTCAAAAAATGCAATAAACAATCGAGGGCCGTATTAAAAAAAAAAGTTGATGATGGTTTAGTGAAAACAAAACGTTGTAAAAAACTTTTGACTTCACCAATAGATGAAGCGCAAAAGGTTTCGGTAAGAATGTATTTTTAGATTTTTTCTAAAATAAACTTGTAAAAAAAAAAAAACAAAAATCGGAAATTTTGGTTTTACCGCCATATTTCTGGAAGTACAAAATATAACTTTAATTTTACAACGGTATATTATTGAGCTCCCCAATAGGCAATGACAATTAATCAGAATATTTGTAGGATTATGAACATAATTTAATGAAAAGTGAGAAAAATCTATTAAAACTATTATTCGAAAAACCTAAGCTTACTTAATAACCCAAACTTGGAGCTTAATTAAGAAATATAATTATTGTCTTTGTGCCTTTTGGGCTTTTATTTCCGTTTGGCTTACTTGCTGCAAATTTGGAAAGTTAATGGATTTTCTAGTGTGCTAAACAAATAAGATAATTATGCTTATAAATTAAATATTTAACTAAATAAAAAAAATCAATGTTTTTGAAAGAATATCCCTTAAATTAAATTTCCTATAAATATATATGGTTTATAACCAGAATTTAATTATTTATTTAAATAATTAAATGGCAAGAAAAAATATATTTTTGCTTTTTATTAAAAACGTTATTTTAAAATGAAGCTGCTAAATAAATTATTATAAATAATAATAGATAAAAGGAACTACAATGTTAAAGGGGTTTTATTGTTTCATATGTACAATTGACCCTAAAATATGCGCAAAGTGCCACCATTTAAATGGAAGCATTGTTGAAATAGGGGCAAATTTTTTATTTAAATATTACCTTCTAAATGCAAAAAATGGACAAAAACATATTCAAAAAGCAAAGCAAAAAAAAGCAATTTTATTTTATTTTTCAAATTTTGCCCCAAAACTTTTTTTCACGTAAACTTGGGTATAGGTATTGCTAACAGAAAGATAAGCTGTAATTGTGTTGTATAAAATGGTTTTCGGTAAAAGTCTTTAGGATTTGTACTAACTGAGATATGGTTTTTCAAAGTTAACTACTCTTATCATTCTTTTCTTATTTTAAATAATTTTTTTCAAACTCTATTCCTATAACTTTTTCTCTGTAAATTTAGGCATATAAAGTATACAGTATAGCATAAAAAAGGCTTATTTTATAATTTCTAAAATGGTGCTTGATTAAAGTCTGTAAAAGTAATAGTAACCGATAATATGACATTTCAAAGTTGGCTACTCTCAACTGATGTTGGAAAACTTTGAAACATGATTATACCCACTTTCATTCATTTTAGGTATTAATTGTTACCTTTTTGCATTTTTTATTTAAATCGCAAATTACTGATTCATACATTTTTAAACTGCTATCTACTATACTATTTTTGACGCAATTTAAAAGCAATTTAAAATCTTCGTACTGGTCATTGTAAAAAATGACATCTGGTAATATGACAATGATGTGTTAAAAATGATGCTAATAAAACATGCCTCATCTGTCAAAAGCTATATCTCTTTAGAGGGTTTTCGGTTAAAAAAAAGATATGAAAAGTATTGGCAAAAAATTTTTTTTATGAAAGGGGGCCCCCTTTTACAAAAACAGATTTTAAAAATCCCTTTTTTTTAAAATTTAATTTTTTTGAAATAATAAAAAAAATTTTTTTTAAAAAAAGTTTTATATTAAATTAATAAAAAATGTAAGTTTCTATACTGTCTCTAAGTTTTGTTAAAGGCAGGTAAATAGATTGGATTCTTATTGTTGTTTAAAAAACGTAAGCTTAATAACGCAAACTTGATGTTATTAATTAAGGATTTAATTAAAAGTTGATAATAATAATAAACCTTTAGCTTTTACAAAGTTGTTAGAGAATTAAAAAGTAACAGTTTGTAAAAATCAATTGTGGTTACTTAAGACTTTATTAAAAAAAAAGTACCAAAAGACATATATATATATATATATATATAATATATATATATATATATATATATATATATATATATATATATATATATATATATATATATATTAAAAATTTTTTTAAAAAAAAAAATTTTTTTTTTTAAAAATTTCCCCTTTTTTTAGCAAGGTTAGAGTTAGAACTTTATTGGTTTGTTGTTTTTTAATTATCAATTTACTGTCATTTCTATTGTTAGCATGATTATAGTTACGACTTTAGGATTCTTTTTTTTTTTTAATCTTTAAAATTTTTGTTTCTAATTATTTTATGTTATGAAACCTTATGGTTATTATTAAAAAAAAAAACATTTTTTAAAATGTCATAAAAAATATAGGGGGTTTTTTTCCCTTTTAAAAAGGGGGGAATTTTTAAAAAAAAAAGCATTTTTTAAAAAAAAAATTTAGGTTTTGTATAAAGTACAAAATTTTTGTATTTTCTTAATTTCTTAAAAAAAAATTTTTTTTTAACAGAACTAAAAACTAAATAATATAAACGGAATTGCAGATATATTCTTTAAAAAAACCCCAATTTTTAAAAATTTAAAATTTTAAAAAAACTTCTACAAAAAATTTAAAAAGTTAAAAATTTTTTAAAAAATTTAAAACCCAACAAATAAGAGTTTAAGCCGAGACAGTGTTAACTATGTCCTTAATGTGTTGAATAATTAAATTATTATTTAGATAAGTTAAGCTTACCTAATTACTTAATTTACTTTTAAGTTTAGTACTTACTTAAAAGCTTATATTATCATCTCCTTATATCTATTCTTCTTATCTTCTTTGCTTTTAATCTTTTTAATATTTAAAATCTGTGGCAGCAAAAATAATACAGTATTTTTTTGTCGTTATTTTTTAGGCCATTGACACAGGGGCGTTTATTTACGCAATTCAGAATTCAAGAGTGGTAAATTTCAGCGCGTGTCATTTGTTAAAATTTATTTTACGACTGCTTATATTTGATTTATGATACATTTTTTAATAAAATAAATATTTTATTGCCCAATGAGTAACGTTTATCTATTATTATCAATAGGATTAATAAAAACACTTTAAAATAATTTATATTTATATATTTTTTATATTTATTTTTGTTTACTAAGTGTATAATGACAATAAATTAAAAAAGGTTTTATTTTTTGGAGATACATTAATTAGTTTGTTTATGTGTAGGAAGTTAACTTAACTAAAAGCGCACAAAATGCCGATAAGAAAATATATTTTTATTTTAAAAACCTTTAAAACCCGGCCTTAATCAAATACTTTTTTATTATAAGGGCTCAAGAGCTAGACATAGAAGTAGAGTTAGCCTTAGGGTGCATGTGCTACAAAATGCGCCATAGGAGACATCTAATAATGATAGGTTTAATATTAAAATTAGGAAATATTAATTTTTATGGCCGAGCAACATACGACTTGCAATAAGCGTGTGTATCACCGACAAATCTATATTGCCAGACATATGTAGCCCCATGATCATTGGTCACGTTAAATTGAACTATTAATATTTAAAAATTTGATTCGTTTTTTCGGGGGGTAGTTTTAAAAATTTTTTTAAAAAAATTTTTTAAAAAAAAAAAAATTTTTTTTTGAAAAAAATTATTTAATTATTTTTGCTTCGCTCTAATACGTTTATATTATCGCATTTCATTATATTGTTTATTTGTCATGTTTTAAAAGTTTAAAAAATTTTTTTTTTTTTTAAAAAATTTTTTTATTTTTTTTTGGGGAAAATTTTTAAAATTTTTTTTTAAAAAATTTTTTTTAAAAAATTTTTTTTTTAAAATTTTTTTTTTTTTTAAAAAAAAAATTTTAAAAAAAAAATTAAAAAAAATTTTTTTGGGGTTTTTCCCGGGGGGTCAAAAAAAAAAACATCCAAATTCCAGTTATGTAAGAAATGCATCCCTTTTAAAAATTTTTTTTTTTTTTTTTAAAAAAAATTTAAAAAATTTTTTTATTTTAAAAATTTTTTTTTTGGGGGTTTTTTTGGGGGAAAAAAAAGGGCCCCCAATTTCCTTTTTCCCCCTTTTTTTTTTTTTTTGTTTTTTTATATATATATATATATATATATATATATATATATATAAAATATATATATATAAAATATATATATATATATATATATATATATATATATATATATATATATATATATATATATATATATATATATATATATATACTCTCTCCCAATCTGATATCGGATTCGTTGAAAGTCTGATCCTGTTGGGAGAAATATAAAAAGGTGTGAGCCACAATAGACCGAGCGGTCGCGGTGGAGGGCCTAAAAAGTTCACTCACTTTAAACCTAACCCAACTTAACCTCCTAATTAGATTATTAAATATACTCGCTGAAAAAGTTTTCATTCAATGGACCAAAGCGGGGTATAGCGAGTGTGCTCAGCCCTATTGCCTCTATAAACTAGCAGAACTATTCAATAACACCAAAATCTTGGACTTCCATTGTCTTTATTTGTTAATTGATACACAACGTTTCGGTTAGTGATGTATCTCCAACCGTTTTCAAGTGATAACTAAAACTATTCTTAAAAGCTACGACCTTATATACTATTCGTTGTTCACCGAAACTTGACCGACTTGCCACGGTTCAGGAACGGCAGCCAGATATCGTACACGAAGAGGACTATAACCCAATTTTTCAACAAATCCAAAGAACATGCGAGAAGGCCAAAGACAATTTACGACAAAAACACCAGAACAAATTGAACAGACTTTACAGTAAACGACCAACAGCTGAGACAGTCAACAAAAAGACTATAATTAACATGTCCTCCCAAACCCTCTCGGAAACAGAAGAACAGCTTTTAGGACGAGGATTAAACTTTGCCATAGCTCCAAAGCATACACCTACTCTAGACATAATTAGTTCTTTAGAAACAACAAGGCTCCAGGGACCAGATGCGGAAGAATTTCGATGGAAAGTAAGAACTGTTTTAGAAACAAAGTAAAGTAACCCCACCAGTATCACTCAAAACGAATTAGCAGCTCTTAAAAACCTTCAAAATGATACATCCATCAAAATTCTTCCAGCAGACAAAGGAAATGCCACTGTAGTCATGGATACATTCACCTATGATGAAAAAATTGACGAAGTCCTTCGTAAAGGCAAATACAGATCCCTTGATCAAGATCCAACACCCTCAATAGAAAACAAAATTTACAGGACTTTAAGAAAATATAAAACTTTCTGACGGACGAAACTAGAACAACTCTAACACCTCATAATAGTAAGCCTCCACATCTATATGGACTACCAAAAATACACAAGGACAATATACCTTTAAGGCCAATCACCAGCTCCAGGAATGCACCCACGACTGCACTGGCAAAATACCTTTTAGAACTGATTAAGCCCTTAGCCGGTAAGTCACCATCCTTTGTAAAAAACTCCAGTCGTTTTGTTGAGATTTTCAATAACGTAGAAATAGAAGCAAACGATACTTTCGTAAGTTTTGATGTAGAAAGTCTATATACAAATGTACCAATAAAAGAATCGTTAAGCATCATTCGGGCCAAGCTCAATGAAGATGATACCTTAGTAGAACGCACACCCTACCGCTGGATGGAGTGATGGAATTGTTGGAGCTGTGCCTCCGTAGTTCTTACTTTCAAGTAAAAGATAAGTACTATGCGCAGGACGATGGACTTCCCATGGGTTCATCGCTCTCTCCAGTGGTAGCAAACATTTATATGGAATGGATTGAAGAACACGAATTAATACTGCACTAATCAAAACCAAAAGTTTGGCTACGATATGTTGACAATACTTTTATTGTATAGACAGGTAATGACGAAGAACTTGAAGGTTTCTTAAAACATCCAAATTGTCTTCGACCTGTATCAAATTCACAATGGAGAAGGAACAAAATTCGGCTCTACCTTTTCTCGACGTTTTAGTCAAGCGAAATAATGGACATATACAAACCTCGGTATACAGAAAACCTACCCACACTGGACAATATTTACACCAGAATTCCAATCACTTTAACGAAACAAAACGAGGAGTCATACGTACTCTATATAACCGCGCGGTGATATTATGCAACAGTAAGGAATCTCTGCAAGCCGAAATAAGTAATATAACCAGGGATCTCAAGCAAAACGGCTACAGTGAGAGATTGGTTAAGGAAACAATCGATAAATATCAAGATAAGACAAAGAACTCTAATTTGAACAAGACTTCACAGGAACAAATATTTATGACTATTCCGTATATTAAAGGAACTTCAGAAAAGATCCGCAGAATAGCGAATAGGTACAATATTAAAACATCATTCAAATCCCAAACCACTCTCAAAAGTATTCTTACTAAGACGAGACCGGACAACAATGTTTCAAAAAATGACTGTATCTACCAAATTCCTTGTGAATGTGGTGAAGTATACATCGGGGAAACAAAAAGACCACTAGAAATTAGAGTTAAAAACACAAAAAACATACGGAACAAGGTGAAACGTCGAAATCAGGGATTGCCGAACACGCATGGTCAAAACAACACCGTATACAATGGTCGGAAGCAAAAATTATTTATAAAGAAACCCACTGGAAAAAAATTAAAGAAGCTGCAATAATTGCAAATAATCAAAATGTATTTAGCAAACCTAGTGTAGACATTCCGAATATCTGGCTGCCGTTCCTAAACCGTGACAAGTCGGACAAGCTTCGGTGAACAACGAATAGTATATAAGGTCGTAGCTTTTAAGAATAGTTTTAGTTATCACTTGAAACGGTTGGAATACATCACTAACCGAAACGTTGTGTAATCAGCTAAGCACAAACTTGCAATCACTCCTCAATCACCCTGATTAGGACCGAAGTGGTCCCATTGCATAAAATCTTTCCTGACGAGTGTTCCCAACAAGAACTTTTCAAAACAGGAATCCGCTACAACAATATAAAATATACTTAAGTAATTATTAAAGCTAAAATTTACGCTAGGGTTTTTATGCCAGACTAAATTGTAACATTTATTTTATCTATTAAAATATAATGTACGAAAATCAGTCAATACTTCACAATCTTGATTATTTTGTTTAAAACTTAGGTTCGCCAATGGTCAATTAGGATTTTATTATATCTTATTGTTTGAATAGTTGCCATCATGTAAAAACTTTACATTTTTAGTTTAGGCAAATAGATGGCGTTGCCCTACATGGTATAAGTAATTGTTAAATTTAAATTTGATAAAACTATTTTTTTTTTAAATAAAGGACATTTATAATTGCATATTCTAAAATTTGTAACAAACAATGTATTTAAATTTTCGCAATAATTTATTGTAAATTGGAAAATAATTGTTGTCGTTAAATTAAGTGAAGTAATAAGTTAGGCGGTATTTTTAATGTTTATATTTACTTTTAAAAAACCGTATTAATAAGGCGATAATTTCAGTTTAAACTTTAACAGTTAATATGATTATTTATTGTTTATGGTTTGTTTTTAAAACAATTAATTATTTAATAATAGTACTTTAAATTATAACAAATTATGTTTTGAAATATATTTATTGTAATGATTTTTTTGTATATAGTGTATTTTTATTTGATCCGACATCAATTTGATTTTTTGGTAAGGGTTAAAAATATGCCTTAATATTTTCCTTTTATTTTAGTGGCCGAATTTTCATCAGACCGACGCCTGTATGCAAATTATGACCTATAAACAATAAACGTATGCAATGTGGGTTATTATCATCCCTTTTTTATGGCACTTAATGGAACACTTTAAGGTTATGCTTTAAACCAAGTGTATAAACCTGGTAAATAAAAAGTGAATCTGTGATCTTTTAGTTTAGTTATTGTAGGTTATAATTAAATCTCTTTCTAGATTAACTAAAGTTTAAAAAATCATAATTTATTTATTTAATAAAGTAATTTTTGAGGTGGTGAGAGTCAAAGTGGTATAACTCCAGTTTTTCTAAATTTCACTGAACAGCTGTTTTCAACCCCAATTGTTAAATAGACTTTTGTTCACGTCATCCAGCAATTAAAAAAGTTCTCATATGAAACAATATTTTTTTGCACCTGATAGGATAAAACGCTCTGTCCTGAAGTGAAATATACCACTTTGACTCTTACCACCTCATTTGTCAACAAATTAAAGAAATTTTCCAGAAGTCATTTTGGTCATATGAGTATTTTTTCTCTTTCTCTTTTCTTTTAGGTCAATTCAGAGGTAGTACAAGACCTTGAATATAATCAATAATTTAATATCATATATTACTTGTACCGGCATCCTACTACTAAAGATTATGGATTTTTAGATCTCTTGACTAGAAATATTGGCATGTGTAGCATTTACAGAGATAGTTTTATTAACCCCCTGGTGGCATAAACTTTAACAACTAATAAGTTTATGGAAGATAACAGAAAATTCTACGTCGGTAACTTTTTTATTGTTTACAAAATATAAATGTTAATTGTCCACTAAAACATGTAAAAAAATGATAATAAAATAAAATACTGAATATTTAAATTTTTACTTGACCAAGTTTGCTTTAAACTCTCTTAAGTACTTAGTTTGTTAAACATGTTTAAAACTACAGAAAAAGTTCCTTAAACGAGCTTTGGAGATTTTCAAAAACCAATAGTTCGTCAAAAGGTAATTTAAATAATTTAAAGTATGCTCGTACTCAAGTTATAAGAACTTTAAATGAGACAAGAAAGTTTGAGAAATTTTCGTCAAAATCAATATCTACAGCCTTTAGTAGCTCGTTAACTATATTAGAGGAAATTCAGACAACTGCATCAAACTATTCTTTGAACATTTAAACTTACTTTTAAAACTAAAAACTCTATTGGTTTGAAATTTGACTCGAAATTACAAAACTGGATGCTTCGGGGTATTTATGCTTATTGACAGTAAGTTTTCTTTAGAGATCAGTTCTTTTGCGTCACTGTCAAAGTACGGTCTAAAAATGTCTCTTAGCGAAAGGGAACATTAAATTTTACTAATGATCAGAGGTTTTCAACACTGACAAAGATCAGATAGCGAAAAAAAAAATACAATTATTCAATACAACTTTTTCAATCCGACAGCCTATAGCACAGAAACGAAGGTGTGAACCTGAAGATCAGGTTGGGCCGTCACAATTTTTTTAAATTTGCAGGTATTAATGTATACAATAACCTCTGAAAATATTATATATAAAAAATGTCCGCAAGGGCCTGAAAATGGTCCTCAAAAGCCCGAAAATCTGTTTTTTCAACTAATTTGGTCGATATCTCCCGAAATATGACACTTACGCAATTCGTGTTTGGACGAAAATGAAGAGCAGTTTATTAGCTGCAAAAATGATTTCTACCACTTTTGTCAAAAATTTGATAGTTTTTGCAATAATCGGCCATAAATGCGCCGAGTATTTTTTGCACCTGCCCCGTATCTAGAAAGATGCTTCTAAGCTACTTACACTTCCGAACGGACGGACTAATTTTTAAATAACTCAGGTAAAAATGCATATTTTTGCATGATTCAAGTTTACATGAAAGAAGGAACGTGTAGCAATAATATCTTGTTACTGGTTCCTTTTTTTTTTCTTTAGAATATTAAAACTGAGCAAAGTTAGTTTTTGCTCGATATTTTGACCCTTCTATCAATCTGTTCATATTTTTTTATAAAAAATAATTTTACCGAATTCTTTTGGATTATGGAGCTTTGGAAGGTGTTGAATACATTCCACAAAATTCAATAAATATATTTTTATAAACAACGTTTTTTTCTTAGGGCATTTTTTTTAATTTCGGAGTTTTCAAAAATGCTCGGGTCTATCGGGAATTAATAAATATTTAAGGACCATGTACAATTTTTGATAAAATGATAAATAAGTGATCCTAATGTAACTTTGGATAACAAAAATAAACCCTTACCTTGTGCTCCAAAAAAGAAAACTGAAAAAAATTAAATATTGCCACGTTACGCGCACGGAATAAAATAATAAATAACCCAATAATTAAAGAAAATTTAAAGGCAAAAATTTTTTGTCGTGCACTTATTAAAGTACGTTATGTAAATATATATTGAAAAAGATCAAAATGTGGTCTTTAATACAATTGTAAAGCTCAAAAAATTTAAGCACGAAAAGAAAATAATCATCAAAAAAAATGTCGAGTTTTTATTGGGACAAGAATTTCCTCGATTTTCCGGAAAACTAAAAAATTTGGAAAAAAAAAGAGTGCTTTCGAAAAGGGGACAATGTAAGCTTTTGAATGATGTTCATTGTTAGCCCATATGGAATATATATTAATTAGCGATAAACCCAAGCATTTTTAAAAACTCCGGAAATCTAAAATAACCGCCCTAAGAAAAACACGTTGTTTATAAAAATACACAAAAAATATTTATTAAGTCTTTCGGAATGTATTAACACTTTCCAAAGCCCCATTATCCAAAATAATTCGGTAAAATTACTTTTTATTAAAAAAATATGAACAGATTGATAGGAGGGTCAAAATATCGAGCAAAAACTAACTTTGGTTTGAGTTTTTAATATTCTAAAAAAACAAAAAAAAAGGAAACAGTAACAAGATATTATTGCTACAAGTTCCTTCTTTCATGTAAACTTTGAATCATGCAAAAATATGCATTTTCAGTGATTAAAAAATTAGTCCGTCCGATTGGAAGTGTAAGTAACTTAAAGCACCTTTCGAGAAGGGGCAGGTGCAAAAAATACTCGGCGCATTTATGGCCGATTATTGCAAAAACTATTAATTTTTTGACAAAAGTGATAGAAATCATTTTTGCAGTTAATAAACTGCTCTTCATTTTCGTCCAAACACGAATTGCGTAAGTATCATATTTCTGGAGTAATCGACCAAATTAGTTGAAAAAAGGATTTCGGGCTCTTGAGGGCCATTTTGACATTACTTTATTTTGTTCAGGATCCGCATTTTTCGTTAAGAAAAATTGCTACTCAAGTTGGGGTATGTTTTAAATCAGTTGATATTATTTTTACCCCTACAAAATAGCTCTTGTCCAGAAATTAATCAGAAATTGATTTCGATCGTAGAAAGAAAAAATGATGCAAAAAATAATTTTTTTAATCAAATAGGTTTTTCAGATGAGGAACATATATGTAAAAGGGGCTGTCAATTGTCATAATTTTCTTCACTAGGCTGATCAGAACCCACACTGGATAAGAGAAACGCATGAGTCGGCATTACTGGCTACAGAATAGTGGGGCCTTTCTTTATAGAGGAGAATTTGACTGCCGAAAAGTATTTTTAATCAATCAAATTGTGCCAGCAATAACCAGTGCAGTAGGGCCCCTATTACGACACAAGTAGTTTTAGCAGGATGGAGCTTCTTCTCATTTTGGGAAAGCTGTTAGAAGTCATTTAAATTACAGATTTTCTAATTGCTAAGGGGCTTAATGCCGCTTGATTATTTTCCTTTGAAACACTTGAAAAATAAAGTGTTTGTGATAAAATCTGTAGATCTGAACAAATTGAGGATATACAATATTAATGAATGTGCATCCATTAACCAAGAAATGTTTTGAAACGTAATCGACAAGTTTTATTAAAACCTAAACCACTGCCAAACAGTAGAAGGACACTTTCAACATTTAATTAATTAACGGCTAACACTTAATTTTATTGTTGTTTTTTACATAATTATTAAATTTACTGCTTGTACTTTTATAATTTAATTGATATTTTATTTTTGAGAAAACTAACATAGGTACATTTATCACAAGTTTAATGTTTTTTTTTTTTTAATGCAAAATGCAGGTAGGTAATATTGTACCTCTTGCATTTATGTCCTTCAAATCAAATTATTTCTTAAACCAATGGATTTAGACATATGACCTGTTTTATTATTGTTATTTAGAATATTTAGAGAAAGAGAGAAATTAGAAAATGCAATTAAAAAACTGTCATTTCATTTAAAAAAAAAACAAAGTATTATTTACTACGACGGCGCCTGCGACGTACGGGGGTTGTCAATATGAATAGTTTGATGCTGGCATGATTCTTTTTATATGAGGGAATTTCCTTAGAAAATCTATAAAAAATAAATATTCTAATTTATCTATAGGATATCAAAAAAATTTAAAACAATCTCTCAAATAGGAATTTCATAATAATTTTTGCATCCTGTATATCGAAAGCACAAAATAAGTAAACGAAGGTATGTCCATTGAGAAAAAAAAAACATTTAAAACGAGAGCTGGGATTCTGTAAAAATATAAGAAAAGAGAATGTCAAAATAAGGATCTTATGGCCTTGTTGCCCTTAAAGGTAATTCATAAGTTTGTCACTGTTTCGAAAGCGATAGAGAAAAGAAATGTCAAAAAATTGGCTTACAGAATCGGGCCCGAGGTGCTAGTGGCGCCTCTTACTTTCGTGGATTTTAGGGGTGAAACGCACCCTTGTCAAAGCGTTGTAGTTAGGGATCAGGTCTTAGGGTAAAAATGTTTTTTTATTTAAAATAAAATTACACGGGTCCGATCGTTGTTATTTAAAAATTCTTTAAGGCACTTAAAAGGCCCTCCCGTCGTTTTCGTTAAGGCATCCCTTCTAAAGGGTTTTCAGCAAAAATATACCTGCCACATCTTTCATCAAACAACTCCTTATTTTTTACAGATAAGGCTTGATCTACCATTCATATCGCTCAGGGTACCCTGAAAAATAAATATTTCCGAATTTTTTTAGGTTCGGTGTAAAAGACAAAAACGGTTTGAAAATGTGAGTGTTATTTTTAAAGTAGTACGTATATGTGAAACGATTATTAAACCAGAATTTAGTGTATTTTCGTCCACTTGTTAAAAGGTTTACTCCAGTCGTTAGAGGTTTTTTCCTCTAACCGACACCAAAGTTGATGAAATTTGGCATACTAGTAGATTTTAAGGCGAAAAATCGAAAAATAAACGAATCCTTGCTAAGAAGTGTCGGAAAGAGGGTGAAACTACCTCCTGAACTTTTGAACTCATTTTTATTCATGAAGGGATAGTTTTTTCTTAAAAATAACACTGCCATTCGAAAGAACGAAAAATTTTACGTTAGAAATGACTATTCACACATTATAAATATTTTTGTTCCAAGTTTAAAAAATTTTCATCCCTAAATACTCGCGAATCGCGCGAAATTGATTATTCAAAAATTTTCCGACAGTTTTCGTACTAAAATTGAATTTTTGCCATAACGTGGAAAAATCTCGTAGGGAGTAATATACCAAACGAAAGAACAAGTCTGAACCTTCATCTCTTGCACAGTTATACTACCAAATTCGTTCACATAAATAAATAATCTTATTGCAACAGTAAGACATGGTCAATTACCCTTTATTTCAATCTTACATACTTGTAGCTGGAAAATTATAGCAACTTAAGGGTCAGATATATTTTTCGAGTCATGTGTTTATTATTTCTACTATTGGGCTAAATAGGATTTATTTTTTCTTTGTGTTATGAGCTTTGCAACTTGTGAATTTTTTTGACCCTCTCATCCTGTTAATTAACAAATCAGATTTCGAGCATTGTACGCATTATAAGCACCATGTTAACAGTATTATTTTAAAGGGAGGGTTAGATCTTTTAGAAAATATGTCTACATTCTTCAATATACTCAAAAAATTCAAATAATTCGAGGTAGAACAATAATTTGTAAGAAATCGTATCATCACGAAAAATGACACGGAATATCGGCCAGAGTGGTCTCGAAAGTTTCCCCTTATACTTTTCTGAATGAGCAAAGACCTAGCTTTAAAATGCATGTACTTGAATTTTCCAGGAATGTTCCTGGAACGGCTATTTCAACTTGGAATATCGGGTAAATCTTAAAAAAAGCACAGTTGCGAAGCTTTCTTAAGCCCTCTGGTGAGTTTACGAAAAACCTATTATTACTGTCACGCTGATTAAAGTTGTCACGGCATGACAAAAAGTATACAGAGGTGAAAAACTTTTACAGAGCCACAAGTAAAGAGTTTATCTGCCTTGAGGACAATCTGATGGTGAGTAAATGAAGTTGTTTATTTGCATTGTATACTTACAAGGAGACTACACGGCCTTTTTTGTGGCTATAGAGTGCTCTTAGTACATATATTACAATATTACAAAATTAAGACGCACTATTGAGAAAATTCCACAAATAAATATTTTACATTTTTTTGTATAGCATATATACTTAAAATGTAATATCGCTGTTGAACCGCTGCGTGGCTCAGGCAGCAGCGTTCGAAACTTTTAACCCGAAGGTTCCGGGTTCGATTTTCTCAATGCCTTTTATTAAGTAAATAATTATTTTAAATGTTATTAATCTTTACAATACTTTTCAAATCAATTTATTTTAATTTTTGTAATTAAATAATTCTAACATTAGTTTATACATATAAAAATTATACTCAGCGACTGCGAAAACCTATAAGGAATATATTTGCATGGTTTTATCTCACTTTTTGTTGAAACAATGTATAATTGTTTAATTGTTTAAAAAGTTATAAATTCTTCATTACTACAATCTGTGAGCCGGAAGATCGCAATTACAAATTACTTTTTGCTTATCTATATCGGGTTAACTTTGAGCCCTAAACGGACCATTTTGCAACATAAAATTGTTAGTAACAATTGACAACTCGAAAATCGAGATCAGTTACCAAAAAAAGTATAGAATTTTAACTTGAGATCTCAAAAATCTATAAAATACAAGCAGCGCCGTACGTATTGACGCTCCCTGCCTCTTCACTAGCTACGAGCCTGGTCACAACCCAGAGATACATCATGTTGTTCCTTTATCGCACTTGTAAAGTCCACTTCAAGGGGGATAAGGTTTTTTTTTTCCGTTATTTTTGCTTTTAAAGGAAATTACACATTTTTCCATGTTTAAGGCTGGCTTTCACCCCCTTTCCGACACCCCTGAGCAAGGATTTTGGTATTTTCGGTTTCCGAGTACTAAACACTACATCTATACCAAATTTCATCAACTTTGGACTCGGTTAGAGGTAGGGGGCTATTTTTGCCTTTAACAACTGGAGTATGTAGTTAAGAAGGAAATTCTCAGAAATTTAAGTTTAGGCTAAAATCTGCAGGTATCTAATTTTTTATGAATTATACATAATAAAGAATAAGCAGAATAAATTGCAGCAGAATTGCTTGGCAAAATTTAGCCACAACTACCTTTAATTAAATGTACCGGGTGATCCAGGAGTATGGCTCACCCTCTTTTTTGCATTTTTCAAGATGGAAAAATAAAATTTAGGGATTACACGTAATGTTATATTTGACTTTTGACACGTGACTTTCGGTGACTTTCCGTTTTACCGAAAACGTGCACGACTTTCAATTTTTAAACGTATATATACATTTTTGGATTTCTGAAAACATTCTGCATCCAACAGTGTCAAATTTTGATAACTTTAAAAATGAAAACAAAAATTAGCTGTCAAAATTTGAGAAATAGTGTGCCGGCTAAATTTGCCAGGCAACCCTGCAGTTATCTATTTTACTCTTATGTAATATTCATATTTTTTTTTTAAGAAACAAATACTTCCAGATTTACGCGGTCTGCCGGATCGCGTACTATATTTTTAATTTATTAATAGTATAAACGTCGTGAGCTAACTACCTTGGTTTTGCTTCTTCGAACATTATTTTCAATGCAATTTTCTCACCTGACTTTCAAGTATTTAACAACCTACTTAAAGTTTTAGTTTGTTGTTTTTATTCAAACTTTTAGAACAATTCTTGTTAAAGATCTTAACAGCGTAGAAACTTTAAATTGCTTAAAATTTAAACC
>JAHBCN010016051.1:0-20003 GCA_019359885.1 Listronotus oregonensis
GGATTAAAAAATTTAAAAAAGCGTTTTTAATCAGGGTTTTTGGTAAGTCTTAGGTATAGACACTTTTTTAAAAATTTTTTTGGTCTTATTTTCAAAATGGTTGAAATGTTTTTAAAAATTAAATAAATAAAAGGCATAAAAAAAATTTCTAACGGTTATAGTAAAACCAATTTTTTTTTTAAATAGAACCCCCCTTTACATTACATTTTTTTTAAAAAATTAATAAAACTCCCAAAAAGAAAGTAAAATATATATATATATATATATATATATATATATATATATATATATATATATATATATATATATATATATATATATATATATATATATATATATATATATTTTTTTTTATATTATATATATATATATATATATATATATATATATATATATATATATATATATATAAAACAGAAATTCCAGAAAGTAGAGAAAACTTTTTTCAAACACACTATTTTATTTAGTAAGAAAATACAATCATATTGGAAATATAATACCAATAAGACCAAAGCATTATAAATCTATCAACAACTTAACTTAATATTCTTTGTTTATTTTTTTAATGTACAAAAAATTAATTCTGGGACGGAAAAAATAAAAACAATTTTTTAAAATTGATCTTTTTTTTTTTTATAAAAACTAAAATATAATTACAATTTTATTATTTCGTAAAATATCCATCATTTTTAATAACTTCCTCACAACGGTGGCGCAAAATTTGGATAACTTAGCTATTTTTTGGGGATCCATTTTAAACCCAAGCTTCATGTAATGCATTGAAAAACCCGTCCTTTTTTTTAAAATTTTTTTCCCCCTTTATTTTCCTTTTCCAAAAAATTTCCCCATGGGTTCTCGAGGGGGTTTAAATCTGGTGATTGACTTGGCCAGTCCATTACTTGAATATCTTGCTGTCTAAACCAAGCCTTTACAAAATTTTAGAAGAATGCTTTGGATCATTGTCCTGTTTAAAAAAATGTGCCAAAGGGGCATTTTTTCGTCTGCATATGGAACCATTTCTTTTTCCCAGAATATCTTTTAAAATCTATCCATTATCCCATCAATTTTATGAAGTGGCCCCATTCCCAAACCGGAAAAGCAGCCCCACACCATAACTGATCCACCACCATGTTTTACTGTTGGACAAGGGCCCGGGATTTAACCTTTGGTTTGCAGGACGTCGAACATATGCTTTTACCATCACTTTGAAATAAATTAAACTTTGATTCGTCGCTGAATTTTCCTTTTCCAGTCATTATTTGTCCAGTGGGAAATGAGATCGAGCAAAAAGAAGACGGGATCGTCTTTTTTTGCTGATAATAAGGGCTTTTTTGGACGTCTTGCAAATAATTTGGCCTCGCATAATCTACTTCTTATTGTCCTTGAAGATATCTGAATGCCTAATTCTTCTGATAATCGCCTTTTTTTTTTTTCTTGAACCCAAAATGGATCACTCTGAGATATTTTCAAAATTTGTTTATCTTGATATTTATCCGTTTTTCCCTTTGGGCTTCCTGATTTTTTTCTAGGTAAAACATGTCCATGCACATAACGTGAAATGATTCGCGATACTATAGATTTATGCAAACGAAACCCTTTTTTCCAATATTGATTTGTTTTTCACCATTTTTGTAACAGTCTATAATTCGTGTTTTTAAATCAACGGAAAAAAGGGTTCCTCTAGGCTTTTAAAACTTAACTTTGCTTTTAATGAAACCGGAAAACAGCTGGAATTAAACTAATATTATTCGATTTTAAGCCCAAAAAAAATGTTGCTCTACTTTTTGCCAGGTACACAAATTCTTATCGTTTAAAAATAAACAGAAATATTCAGAAGGTCAATTCTTATCTGATTTAAGACCCTACTTGCCCAAAAAAAGTGGATAAATATCATTGTTATTCCTTTGTTAGTTGTCAAGAAATTTGTTTTTTTAAAAAGTTGCTCTACTTTCTGCCATACTTATATATATATATATATATATATATATAAAAGGGGTGTCCAATAATGGATCAAAAAAACAGATTTTAGAGAAAAATGCAATTAACGTAAACTTGTTACCCAAAAGTTGATAATAACTAAAAAAGGGGCAAACTTTTAATTTTTTTGGGCTAATAATTTCTTAACTAAATAAATATCGGAAAAAAGGAAATTTGGGGGTTTTTTTGAGGCGAGTTAAAATTCGTCCATACTTTTGATTTCAATAGAGGGGAGCTGGCCTCCCACATTTTTTTTATGGCTTAACTTTTTTTGGCCTTTTAAAACCTGTTTATTAAAAAAAATTTCCATAATTCCCCCCCCGTAAAAATGTATACATTTTTTAGGGGGAATGTTTGAATAAACGCCCTTTTAAAAGGAAAAATTCCCATGGAAAATGGGTTTTGTCAAGTTTTTAAACTTTGCAAAAAATTTTTAACACGCTGACAAACCAAAAACCCAAAACCCCAAACCCCCTAAAATACCCTCAAAAAAATTTTAAATTCCCCGTGACTTTTAAGGCTGATTTTGGGGGGGTTAAGGGTTTTCGGGTTTTTTGCCCAAAAAAACTTTTTATCGCGTGTTGAGAATATTATTTTTCAAAGACTTGGACAAAACCCTTTCCATAGGAAAAATTCCCGTCTTTACTGAAAAAAATTCCCAAATTTTATACATTTTTGCCAAGAAATTTTTTTTAAAAAAGGTCAATATGCCCAAAAAAGGGTTTAAAACATCAAAAAAAAATGGGGGGGCCCGGCCCCCGGGGCCCTCAAAAATGGACCTTTTCGCCAAAAACCCCTTTCCAATTTTTTCATTTAGAAATTTTACGAAAAAAAAAAAAAAATTAAAAAGGGC
Organism: Listronotus oregonensis; assembly: GCA_019359885.1. NCBI lineage: Eukaryota > Metazoa > Arthropoda > Insecta > Coleoptera > Curculionidae > Listronotus > Listronotus oregonensis. Next base: position 2,831 of record JAHBCN010016051.1, read on the forward strand.
CCCCTTATCTTAGTTATTATCCGGGGGGGGGCCATTTCGACCAATAACTGCTTTGTTTTATTATTCCGGGGCCCTATTATATATATATATATTATATATATATATATATATATATATATATATATATATATATATATATATATATATATATATATATATATATATATATATATATATATATATATATATATATATATATATATATACAGGGTGTTATTTAATAAGTGTCCGATATTTCAGAGAGTGATTTTTCAAGTATTTTTAAGGTAAAAAGTTCCTATGAACGTGTGGTCTAAGATGCTTCGCTTTCAAGATACAGGGTGTCAAAGTTTTATTTTTATTTATGTTTTTTCTGCATAATTTCCTAAATAATGCCGATTTCCGAACGAAAATTGGTACCTGGGGGTTTTTTACATGAGAAATTTGAATTTGTTCTTAATTTAGCTCTTACTTGTAGGGGCGCTATCTACTTGTATGTTCTCACTTTCAAGGGCTCATGACTTTTGTACAACCTTGTATTTACATTTTTGTTAAAAGAAATGGATTCCTTAGTCATTTTTACGTAAAAAAGGTACTCTTATTAAATGACGCTAGGAGCAACCGTTTTCGAAATATTTTAGTTTTAAATAATCGATGCATACGCTTAGTAATAAATATGCTAAGTAAAGACCGCCGAAAATGACGGTTTTATCAAGTAGCCTAGTCAATGCATTTTGTTTGTGTTGTCATGTAAAAATTCAGACATAATACAATTTTGACGTACTTTGACGTACAGTTGAGTAGTAGGTAATAAATATTAGTGAGTTTTTTTAAATGGTAAATTTTACCAATGCTGAGTATGCTGACATGCATTTTACATACGGACTTGCTAATGGAAATGCTTATGAAGCTAGACGTTTGTATCAGGAGCGTTATCCGAATCGCATAGTTCCAACTCCAAAAACTTTTTCAAGAATCCACGGTCGGTTAAGAGAAACAGGAACATTTGAGAAAGCTAGTCACCTGTCAGGTGCAGTTCGAACGGTAAGAACCCCAGATATCGAAGATGCAGTCCTTAATATGGTAGAAGAACAGCCGGAAACAAGCACCAGGAAAGTAGCGTTTACGTTAAATATTTCTCATTTTCTGGTATGGAAAATTTTAGTGGATAATTTATTATATCCCTATCATGTTCAAAGAGTTCAGGCACTGCTACCTCGTGACTTTCCCTTACGTATAAATTTCTGTCGTTGGTTTCTCCAATGCCTTATTCAAAACCCTTTGTTTGAAAACCTTATCCTGTTTACCGACGAAGCAAATTTCTCACGTAACGCTATACGTAATTTTCATAATAATCATATGTGGTCAAATGAAAACCCACATGCAATACAGGAATCACATTTTCAAGAACAGTTCTCTGTTAACGTGTGGGCAGGAATCCTGGGAGATAATTTGATAGGTCCATTTTTCCTTCCGGGAAGATTAAATGGCGAGATATATCGTCGTTTTCTTGAAGAGAATTTGCCTATTTTACTGGAAAATGTGCCACTTAGACTAAGGAATGAGATGTGGTTTATGCATGACGGTGCCCCTGCACATTTTAGCATCCAAGCGCGAGAGTTTTTAAATCAAAATTTCAATAATCGTTGGATAGGTAGGGGAGGGACTCAACCATGGCCTCCTAGGTCGCCAGACCTTAATAGTTTGGATTATTTCCTTTGGGGACATCTAAAAACATTAGTTTACCAAACACCTATTCAAAATGAAGAAGAACTGAGAAATCGAATAATGGACTCTTGTAGAACGATTGAAAATACTCCAGGAATTTTCCAGAGGGTACGCGAATCAATGAGGAGAAGATTGGATGCGTGCCTACAGGCAGGGGGTGGGCATTTCCAACATTTATTGTGATTTTGATCTGGTTTTTCATCCTGTTTTTATTTAGTGTTCGTCTGTTATTTTTTTTTTTAATATTTCATGTTGATTAAAAAAAGTTAATTTACAAAATTGTTTCATTTTTTTCAAAACACATGCATCGATTATTTCAAACCAAAATATTTCGAAAACGATTGCTCCTAGCGACATCTAATAAGACTATCTTTTTCGCATAAAAATGACTAAGGAATTCATTTCTTTTACCAAAAATAAAAATACAGGGTTGTACAAAAAGTCATGAGCCTTTGAAAGTGAGAATATACATGTGGCTAGCGCCCTCTACAAGTAAGAGCTAAATTAAGAACAAATTCAAATTTCTCATGTCAAAAAACCCCCAGGTACCAATTTTCGTTCGGAAATCGGCATTATTTAGGAAATTATGCAGAAAAAACATAAATAAAAATAAAACTTTGACACCCTGTATCTTGAAAGCGAAGCATCTTAGACCACACGTTCATAGGAACTTTTTACCTTAAAAATACTTGAAAAATCACTCTCTGAAATATCGGACACTTATTAAATAACACCCTGTATATATATATATATATATATATATATATATATATATATATATATATATATATATATATATATATATATATATATATATATATATATATATATATATATATATATATATATATATATATATATATATATATATATATATATATATATATATATATATATATATATTTTATTTTCCAATAAGTTTAAAATCTAATTTATTTTACTATATTTTTTTTCTTTTACTAAAACTTTTTTTTACTTTATTATTTTATTATTTTAAAAAAATTTATTAATTTTATTTAAAATAAATGTTTTACTATAACAAATTTTTTTTATTTATTTATTTAATTTTAACATTTAACTATTTTAAAATAAGACAAAATTTTAAAAGGGTGTCTATACCTAAGACTTACCACACACCATGATTAACACTGCTTTAATTTTTAATCAAATTTATATAACAACGCATTATATAAAAAAATATAAATATTTAACAAGACAGAGGTTTAGTTTTAAAACATCAAAAATAAAATATAAACTAGGGACCATAATTGGGCAATATATATTTTGTCTACCATAGATTATTTATATCTTTTTTATCATTTATAACATTCTTATTTGTTTTAAAATCGCAATCATTTCTAGGAATATTTTTTCCTGGTATGGTTCTGTTTTTTAAATTTATTTATTCTCTTTTAAATTTGGGGTCAAAATGTTGAATTGTCCGCTCTGGACGTCCTATAATTACAAAATATTTATATTATTTTAGCAGTTTTTAAAAATAAAAAGAGAAAATTTAAATATAGGCCTTTAGCGAATATTACAATATTAATAATTGTATTTAATATATTTTAGTGGTAATACACAGGTTTAGATGTCTACTTGGCTTTTAATTAATTTATTTATATTATATACTTTTAGGTAGATAAAATTTTAATATTGTAGATTATAAAAATAAAGCAAAGAATTGCTCAAGCGTACAAAGATTTATTAATTTTTATAATTATTTTTGTAAAAGTATTATAAGTATTTTCCATTTTTAAGGCAGATACGCAATAGGGTAGCAAAAAAGACAAAATATAAAAGAAATATTAGTATGGTAAATTTACTTTCACCTCCTTAACAGTTTAAACTAGCAATAAGTTTTATTATTTCCTTCCAATATGATTACCAAACACAAAGCTTTTCTTCAGCGCTTAGTGTAGAAAACTTTAAGGCTGCTTTAATATTTAATCGAAACTTACGGGTACAGGGAACCGTCAACGTCTTGGTATTATGCATAAATATTTAAGCGAATCCAGTAATACCGTCTTATAGTATCTACGTACTTTAAAAATAGTGTGCAATGAATTGTATGTTTTATATAAGAATAAGCATACTATTATGTAAATGGCATTTTTATTATTCGTATTTCATAGTATATTTTTCAATAAATTTATTTTTTTGTAGTCTGATTACATTTTGCTAATATAAACAAAATTAAAAAGTTTATTGTGTTTCTCAAGAGCAGTTTTTCCCGTTACATTTTTGCTCCTAGAATAAAAAAATAAATAAATTTGGTATGTCGGAATTTAACATGCATTGTATGACCTATTTTCGGTGTGACCGAAAATGTCTAGTACTTTCAAATGTTCAATGGCACTGTTGGAGTATTTTTGCATATTTTAAAAGATTATGACAGTCTGAATACAAAAAGGCCTCATATACATAATTTTTTAACTTTCCGCTTCAAAATACTTAGTTTTTTAAATTCTATTCTGGAATGCCGTCACCACATTAAAACGTTAGGTTTTTCAGTTTTAGTTTGTACTTATATTTAAAATTAAACGGTCATAATAAATATACATATTTTTTAAAATTAAAATATTCGGTTTAAAGTGAAGGTGCTACTGTCCAGTATTATAAATACAGGGCATTAAAACAATGAAGGCCAAAAATATAATGTAAGTATGCAGAATATCGTAAAAATATCGTTTTTCCAAGAGTACATATTTTGCCAAATATTCAGTTAATAATCCTAAATCTAAAACTTTACTACTAAAATGTTTTTTAGATTATATTACATGGACATGCATAACCACTTAAAAACATTTTTTGAATATACCAATAGCAAATAGCCCATTAATTAAGCAACAAAAGAGAAACTTTTTATTTTTAACTTTCAGAAAAGTACTTTCTTCATAGAAGTCATTGCATGATCCAAATCTATATTCGCAGTTGTTAAAATAAATTATTAGTTAAGAAAAGCAGAAACCGCTCGAAAGTAAAATATCCTTATTTCAAAAAATATACAAATAGAAAAGATATTAAGAATCAAGAGTTATGCTAAAATACCAAGTCATACCCTGCTCTTGGATTTTTTAAATTCTTTTTGGGAAAATTTTGGATTTCTCCGTTTTCTTAGGTAGTACATATTTTTATTATTTTAATTTAGTACTTTTAAAAAGGAGCTTAAACATTTTCAAGCACATTACTTCTTTTTTAATATTTTCCTTTTAAAAAATATTTACCCTTAAGGAGTTTTATGACTTATCCTGTATATTCTTTGACCTCTACCATCTGGTAATATAGTTGGGGATCATAAACAAATTTTTGTCAAAAGTATTTTTTGAAAAACAAAATAAAAATATTCGTGCACACTTAATAAAGCACACACACAGACATACTGTATATACTGCTCAAGCTTTCTTAAATTACTTTTAGGATAAGATGTTTTGGGCATATTTTGTTCTCTAGTAAATATTCATCAAAATTTCAAATTTGCTGATCACAGGGTTTGATAATATTATAAAAACCAAAACTCGTTTTAACCCACAACTGAGCTAATTTACTTTATATACACACATACCACCCCTTAAAGACAAATTATTAAACTGTTCACGTAGTCGTTGATAATGTATGAGCAAGGCATGAAGCCGAGCTTCTTTTAAATGCCCAAAGGCACTTGTTATACAGAGCTGTATCATGGGATTAATTTTGTATTTTTTTTATTTAGTCTAGTAGTGATATATTTTGTTTGTTATCGATCCATTTGGTACAAACAGTTTGCTACCTTAAACCGGCAATTTATTTCTACAGGTAATAAAAAAATGTTACAAATTAGAAAAATTAACATACTTTTTTTAAAAAATGTTCCCAAAACTTATCTCTTATTTTATTGCCTTTTTATTTTCTTCATTTCAAGCATTATATTTAAATTTATTACAAAAGTTATTGAAATAAGGATATTAAGAAAATAGGTTTCCAAAACGGTTTATTTACCAAATTATTTTCAAAAAGATTTTTTTTTGTTTTTACGCTATATAGAAGTACTCCATAAAAAAGGTATAAATTGGCAATATTGACTATTTATTTTTTATGTTTAATACATTCTATTCAATTAATAAATGTATTTAGAAGTTATTCAGTAGGGAAAATAAACGGACCAACAAGATTCATAAAACGAAGTTGCAAAAAAAATATTAAATTTATTTTAAAGAACTTTTTAAATCTAGCAGCATAACAACTAATTGTGAAACATAATGAAAGCAACCATTTATTTATACAGAATAAATGAATGTGCAAAAATAAAGTATTTAAGTCCACTTAAATTAAACATATTAATTATTAGAACGCTATATTTTATTTCAAGTTGTTATAAAATAACATATCGTAATAAGTTGTATAATAGTAATTTTAAATAAATAAGTTGCATTGTAGACTTAAACAAGTTTTTAATTATGCTTTTGTTAAAATAAATATAGACAATGGATTATTACTGAAACAATTTGTAAAATTATTGAATATACTACAAAATTCATTTACATAAGCTTTAGATAAAGCCCCACAATTATAAAATTATGTTATACAGATTTTTTGAATTAAAATGTAAAATTAATTGTCTTGCGGTACTTACCGATTTTCGATTTAAAATATACAATAAATTTTAGAACGTTTAAGGTAATGAAATAAGTAATATATATATATATATATATATATATATATATATATATATATATATATATATATATATATATATATATATATATATATATATATATATATATATATATATATATATATATATATATATATATATATATATATATATATATATATATATATAAATATTATTATATTTATTTTATTTTTTTAATAAATTTTTTTTGTTTATTAACTATTATGATTTAATATTTTGTCGCTTGGTACGTGCACACAATAAAAGGCAACGCAAACCTTTGCCTCGCACCTTTATGTATAAAAAGTTTAAATATAAAACGTGCCAAATAAATGTGGATTTAAGCCTTAAAAATAATTAGGTTATAAAAAAGCATATTGCTATCAGCCACATATTTTTTATAATATTTATAGTCTCTTAATATCCGGGTTTTAATTATTGACAGTAATAAAATACGTTGGTAATTTAATATTTATTGATTTTGTATTAATTTCCCAAAAACCATAAATTTATTAGTCAGTTGGTTTCAACAATAAAATAATTTATTTAATGAAGCTATTATAACCCAGCCAAAGATGTATAGGGCAGTATTAATAAAAATATTTTTAGTTACGTTCAATGTAATAGGTGGTATTTATAAAGAAAAGGGATTTGCTTTAAATTACAGAAATCCGAGCATTTACTTTACTTTTCATTCAGAAGAAGAAAAAGATGTAGATTTGGAGTAAAAGATGTTGCTTCAAAGAAAAAGATTTTACTTTTTTAAAATTTATAAAAAGTGCCATTTGCTTTAAACCAAAGGTTTTGCTTTAAAAATATGCATAAAACCCAGAGAGCTCTGAGCAAGTATTATTCACTTCATTTGTTCATACGCACATGTAGATCAAGGGTTTTAGTTTAAAGTACGCAAGTGATAATTTTATTGAATTCAAACTTTCCATGGCGGATATGGTTTACATACGCGCACGAAAAGTGTACAAAAAAAGACGTACTCCACGTAAATGCGACTTTTAGAGTCTCTTTCGGTTTGTCAAAATAAACGTGCAGTGGAGCCGACGACTTATAGGCGAGAACCTGGAAAAAAGGGAGGTGCACTTTCCCCAGAAAAAAAAAGAATGTGTTTTTACAGTCTCCAGAATCAATAACACTCTTGTTATCATTGTGGACAAGGCGGATGAGTGGATCAAGTTCCCGTCGACCAAAAATGGAACTATAAAAGCCAAAATAAAATGGGCAGCTTAAGAATTTCTCGACTGCCTTCGACCAGCTATCGACTGCAGCATGTTGAAATTAAGAAGCAGCGCCTATTTGGGGATAAATATGTAAACCAAAAAAAATTTTGCTATCAATGTGATAAAAATTACGTTTTAATGAATATCGATCTATGGTGAAAAAATCGTAACAATGTCATTTTTGCCGAAAATTTATTAAAAAATTTTTTTAAAAAAAGCCGAAAAATTTTACTTTGGAGAATTTGAACCCTGGAATCCCCACAAACTTCATTTTACTATATTAACGTAACCTATCTTTGGAAATAACAAAAAAAAAAAAAAATATAATTTTTATGGGTTTTTTTTTAATAAAACTTTGCAAACGTAATTATATTATTACCACACGATTTGAACTATTTTTTAAAACTCGTTGACAATTATTAACGGCGCTTTATTAATAGCTCTTAATCAGCTAATGTTAACTAATCAACAAATTTTACTGGGCCTGTAGTTTACAATCCTGGTTATCAATTTTGGTAGAATCAGGGGATTACTAACGGTATTACAACCCCTAAAATCCTCTTTTACATAAACTTAACACCTTCGACATTCATAACTTAAAGCTCTATAGTAATAAATTTGTAAGCAAGTAACCAGGGTAAAATATATTGTATATTTGCATATTATTGTTTTATATATATACTTTTTTACAACTGATTGTATTGTTTAATCAGTTACCTATTTAAAAATATTTTGTATTATTTGGGACTGTATTATTTAATTTCTGATCCGAAATAAAAAAACAATTTAAAAGCATTAATTTTTCTACTTTGTGTTTTTTAAACACACTAGTTATCCCTAGCCTAAATTGATTATTTTATCGTTTATCATAAATTTCTACCGTTTGTAGTGTGTATTTCTAAAGAATTACATGTGCGTTTTTCTAAAGAATAACACCCGGAGTTAGTTTTTTTGTTTTCATGTTTAAACGCAATTTTTACTAGTGTAAAATAATAATAAATAGTTTAAATTTTTTTCAATAAATTATTATTATTGCTACACCAGAAACACTCGATTTTTGCACACAATATTTTTCAACTATATTTACTAAGTTAATTCTGAATAAGCACTTAATCTATAGGTTTAGGCATAAAAACCAGTAATATTCTAAACCTTTAAGTAGTTTGATGGTACTTCAAAATGTAACTAGTTTTGAGAATACAAATATAGGACTTAAGAATCCAAAGTAACTTCTTTTCATTTACATTTGTTTTGGTTGATCTTTTAAAATCTAATTTAAACCGTTATATAAAATCCCAAATGTTATATTTACAACCTTACAATTACTTTATGCAGTCCATTTGTCAATAAACAACAATTTTTAATTGATCTTAATCCACTACTGAGTATATTATGTTGTAGTTTTAATTGGCGGATTAGCAACTTAAGTAGAAGCACGTCCTAACCAATTGGGTCACCGAGTCATAGGCTTAAATTAAACAAATAGGCAATCTTACTAACTCGTACTTTAATTTGAATGTTGCTTATTTATACAGCTAAAAAGACAGTGTGTCATCAACTAAGGGATAACGCTACAGCATGGTATATGTATCTATTTTAAAATACTTATATATTTTTTTTGTAAACTTATTTTTAACATTTCTTAAATACGTCCTAAATACTTTAAATAACCTAATCATGATTACACATTATTTTTAGTTAATATTACCAATCTAAATAAGACACAAACGATATAATTTTTATTCCGGTTTAATACCTATTCAGATCGTCTAAAACAATAAGCAACAAGGCATATAACAGTTAATTTTAAAGATTCGCTTGTTTCATTTTAAGAGAATAATCTCTAATATTTTACTTTACTAAACTTTAATATAACCTTATATAAGGTCAATTTATCTGACGACCCCATTCGGTTTTCTCTGTTACACCGCTGACTGCTACAATTACAAAATATGATTCAATTTTTTTCTATCATAAGACTGTCCAAGAGGGCTTTAAACCAAAGTTCTTATGTATCATGGATGTCTTAGGTAAAGTAAGAAACAGTATATTCGCACGAGACTCAAAGACCTGAAGGTTTAGAAGGAATAAAAAAAAACGTCTGCGGACAGCAGGTTTCACTAACTAGATACCCTAGAAGTAAAAGCATAAAAAAAGTCTACGTCCTGGCCTTATAAATTATATAGTTTTTGGATCGTTTATAAGAAACAGAAGCAACCATTTAAAATGGCAGATTAAAGAGCAAATTATTTAGCAAAAAGTTTGGAATTTTAATAAGCGATATTAATAATATGATTTTTGAGGGTTAAAGAGGAAAAGAATTAGTACTAAAGTATTTAATATTGTTTTTGACAAAAGAGCAAAAATACTTATTGCCATTTAACCAAAAAAGACAATTTTTATGGGATTGGTTAATAATTCTAAAAAGTTGAAAATATAAATAAGGTAAAGTTTAAAGCCATGGCTGTCTGCCTGATTTTGTAATCAATGGTATTTGTAACTTTAAAAACCGGGAAAAGAGAAAAGCACGAGAAGACTTAAATTAAAGCTATATGATTTTTTTTGTATGAAAATTAAAAGCGTTTAATCATTCCTAAAAAGAAGGAAGTCTTATCACTAACAAACACTACATTATGTGAAAGGGCATCATAATGTTTTAAATAAACAACAAAGCAATGGTTATTTGCTTAATTTTTAGTGATAGGTATTTATAGTGGTTAATAAATAAAGCACTTTAAAACTCATGCTTAAATTGAGATATTTTTTAATAAAATTTAGTGCATTTTAAAAAAAAGCGTCATATTACTCTAAATTATTTGTGTATGTGTATCATAATCCATTTAATAAAGAAAATAAGAACTGTGGTGTGTCATAACCACTTTCTTCCGAATTTTATATTCATAGGTAAATGTAACCCTGCACCCATCAAAAATGGAATCAGAATCACAGGAACCTAATATTACTCTTTTTAATTAAAGTTAAAAGTATGACCATGTGATGCGGGTAAAGCGATCTGTAAAAAAAAATAATAAACCACCTCTTAAGGTACCCCCTCCCAAAGAAAATTGTACTATTTTTTAATATGACGGGGTTCCGATCAACTTTTTTGTAACGTTAGGAAGTCATGTTTAAAATTTCATTACATTAGATTTTTTTTAATTTGGTGTAAAAGATATTAATTTTCTTTTTAAAAATATATTCTTTTCATTTCTTGGTAAAAGAATATGCGTTGGGGCACAATACTAGAGCAATGAAATTTAAAACACGTCTTTCTTACAATACAAGAAATTCGATTAAAACCCTGCCGTAATAAAAAAAATACATTTTTTTGGTGAGGGTAGTTTTTTTCTTTATACAGTTTATTTTATTATCTTACACAACAACTTTCTTCACCCCTGCCATTACCAAAATCCAATATTTTTTATATATTTTACCCTAGTAAATATGCCAAAAAAGTGCAGCTTGTTTGTTAATTTAGGCCAAATATATTTCCATTATAAACGAAAAGGCTACACAAAAATGTCACCGTTAAAATCTACAGAACAAAAACTTTAATATTTATTAACTAAATTTATTATGCAAAAAAATTCACAAAATGTTTAAAATGACAAATTAGACCAGAATAGAATTTTACGGGTTTTTATGTTAAATTCTGTTTTGGTTTTTAAAATATTATTTACCAAAAAAAGGATTGGTAAAGCTAATTGTTTTTTAATTATTATTTTGTACATTTAAACGTATCTCAACTATTTTAAAGCTTTATTGTCATTTAACCTATTTTTACTCCAGAAAGCAAATTTTAAATGTTAGTAAAGCTTAAAGACAAATGTGGCCTAATAAGTAGAACATATTTTTTAAATTATTAAATAACAATTACTAAAAGGCTAGAATCGTTAATTAAATATGCAGTAAAAGGTAATAGAAAAAAATGAAAGCGCAAGCTTTTTGCCTTTAGGTAAAACAATGCAATTTTCAGTCCAAATAATCCCTTTTTATTTGAAATTATCTTTATTAATATTTGATTTTTTTTCTTTAGGCATTCAGAGAAATTGCTGCATTTTTGTAAATACTGTTTAAAAGATATTTTAATTTTAGTGGCAATAATACTTAGTTTTTTAGAAAGTGTTGTTGTAAAAGAAGTAAAAAAATATTTTTATTTAATAGGCCATTTAAAAACCAATATCATCCATATAAATGTTATATCTAAACCTAATGAAAGATTAAAACCGTACTTCGTTTGTAAACTGGAACAAAGTAATTTTAAAGCTGAATAGCGCAGAGAGATAATAAATTGCTTTTAATAATACTAGAATTAAAATATAAAAGCACCATGGTTCGTATTTCGTAGATAGGAATAAAATTACTTTTTAAAAAACCGTTTATTGTAGATTTAGGGTTAATACTAGAAATTTGATAATGTATTTTTGTTCCTGTCTCTTTGTTTGTTTTGTATGTCTGTATTATAGTCCAAAACCGATAATAAACATAAATTACATAGTTTTAAATAAACCAAGAACAGCAATAAAACCATATTTAATTACTTATTACTTTTAACCTTTTTTCATGTACTCAATTTACCAGCATATTCTTAAAATGAAATACATAATTGTAATTAAATTTGTAATAAAATATTTTTATGGAGGTATCTTCCTAACAAACAAATCGCTTTTAATTTGTTACCACTGTGTTCATTCTTTTACTTCTTTGGGTTAGTTAAATTAAATATATGTTTTTTTATAAAAGTTTGATTAATGTGTGCATTTTATAAAATATATCTAGTAATAAAATATCCGTTCATTGTTAAACCTATTTTTTTAAATTAATATTCTACCTACTGATGTCTTTATGTTAAAATACTACTTTTATTTTGAGGCAAAAAAGACTTGACCAGAACTAATCAAAAATATTAAACTAAAATGTTTACTTATAAGTTTGCATTTAAAATTTTCTTCATTGCATTATTTTATGAACACCTAATCCAGACCAACATGGAAAGGGTTTTTATTAGCTTCAAAAAGTTTTTAATACTACTAAGAAACATAAAATATTAATTGCATAAAAATTTAAAGCTGAATAAGTGCATTTTTAAATAATTACCTAAAAACTATATTTATAAATTTTTTCATCTAAGTAAGATTTAAATGATAATAGTCGGTTCAAATTTAAAGTTATGTAACACTAAGCCAACTCACCATGGTACAACAAGTTATTGGGTATCGATATTTGTAATTCATAGTCATTCTTTGTGTATAAGAAGCTCAAATTAACATTTATGTGGTATGCTAAATTAGACACTAAACAAGGTTTTTTTCTTTGATAAACATATTTTATTTAAATTTGTTGTATTAACAATTATGGGGTTTATTTTTTGGTTTCAATATAAAAATTTTAAAAATTTTAATAAGCAAATCAGTTATATGTTTAAATTAAATCCTAATAAAATTAGGTAAAAAAGCCTTGCCTAACATGGACAAGCTTCCTCTAAAATACACCCCATTAGGTGACATCGTTTTCTAAAAGCTTCACTGCTGCATCCATGACCACACATGAATTATACAATTTCCCTTGGTTCAGAACTGATTTATAATGAGATGTTGCTGACGACACGTCGACAAGTTATGTAACACAACATACATTTATTTATGAGACCGAAATTTGAAAGTGATGTTATAAGTATAAAGGTAAATAATAAATATAAAATTTTATTTTCAGGTATATAACATTCAAATTTTAACAAAATTTAACAAAAATTACTTTTTATAATTAAAGGTAAATTTTAAATCACGTTCTTGATTGTTTGCTACATTTTTCTAAAATATTTAAATAAAACGTTTTTATGTATAAATTTACTTCTGGTCGTTGAAAATAATACATAAAAATATGTTTATTTTATTAAATTACAAGGTATTTGGCTTATTTTTAAATAAATTAAATATTAAGAATGATTTATTAAAAAAAATAAAAACGTAAATAAAATTGTTTTTAATTACAGTGTATTCAAGTAATTTTTTTGAAAATATTACGTCGCTAAAGGTAGGATATATATATATATATATATATATATATATATATATATATATATATATATATATATATATATATATATATATATATATATATATATATAATGGTCCACTTAGTTCACACATATGGGAAACTTTTTTATTATTAATTTTACGAAAAAAAGTTATTCTTCATAAAGTTCTGCATGGTCCGAAACCAAATGCAACTATCAGATATTAAATATATATTTCAGTCGTATACGAGTATATCAAAAATATTAATTTTCTGAAGAATAAGTACCTTTATTTTTGACAATATCGAAAATTGTTATTAAGAAAAGTTGATAAGAACTAAAAACTACGTTCAAATATGCAATTAAATCAAATATATGGAATTTTTTTTTTAACTACAATAACAATGCAAATGTAACTGTAGTTACGTGAAATCAGGATGCACTAATAAATAAATGATTTCTTTATAGAGAATTGTTTGAAGTGAATGTCAAAATAAAATTTGTTAACATGCCGGTGATATTTAGTGTGGAAGAAAAAAAATAGAAATTGTGTTAATCGTTGGTGATAATTATAAAACTTATCTGAAGCAGCTGAAATATTTAACAACAGATTTTAATACATCATCAAAATAATGCAACGTAGAGGTTAAGAGACTAAATTATCAAATGTTTAACGAATAATGAGATAACTGATTAAAGTTTTCGATATTTTCAAAAAAAAATTACTTTACTGTTGGGCAAAATTCATATTTTCTGACAAACCTCGTATACGACAGCAACAAATTTGATATATGATGGTTGTATTTTAGATTTTAGAACATGCAGAACTTTTTATGAAGAGTAACTTTTTCGTTAAATTAGTAATAAAAAAGTTTCCAAATGAAACCAACTTTAATTTTTTTTTTTAAATAACAAAACTTGATGTTCATCATAGATAGGTGCAATTAGATATCTGAAGGTACTTTTAAGTTTTCTTAATAACAATTTCCGATATTGTCAAAAATAAAAGGTACTTATTCTTCAGCAAATTAATATTTTCTGATATACCTCTATACATGAAACAAATTAATATCTGATGGTTGCATTTTAGGTTTGGGACCATGCAGAACTTTTATGAAGAATACCTTTTTTTCGTAAAATTAATAATAAAAAAGTTTCCCATATGGTGCGAACTTAAGCGGACACACTGTATATATATATATATATATATATATATATATATATATATATATATATATATATATATATATATATATATATATAATTTTTTTTATATATATGAATTAATATAATATATATAAAATCCAAATACCAAAATAGAGGGAGCAATAAGATGTTGGGTGCTCGGTTTCAAATAATTATAAAAAATACTGTATTTTTAAGATGTTCTAGAAAACACTAAAATGTATAAATTTAAATTCAAAAATTATGAGCACTAGAGATAAAACAATAAATTGATTATGTTTGTTATAATGACTCTAGCCTTAAGAAAACTACTTGCACCCTTGAAAAAGGAAAAATAAAATTCAGAAAGCTCGGCGTTTAGTAAAAAAAAGTTACTTCAGCCCTAGACCGAATCCCCAAAATTGGAATTTTTTATATATATTATTAAATATATTATTAATATAATATATATAATATAATTTAAATTATATATATAAATATATAATATATATATATATATATATATATAATATATATATATATATATATATATATATATATATATATATATATATATATATATATATATATATATATATATATATATATATATATAATATATACAAATGTCTCAGTAAGTTGGAACCATATGAAAACTTTTTTTTATTATAAATTTTACAAAAAAAGTAACTCCTCATAAAAAGTGCCGTCTGCTCTAAAACCTAAAATGCAATTATCAGGTATTAAATTTTTTTAGGCGTATACGAGGTTTATCAAAAAGTATGGATTTTGCCCAAAGAGTCAAGTACCTTGACCAGGAATTACAGTTACCTTTAAATATTTAATTACACCCATTTACGATAAACAAATATTTTTTCTTTTTTAAAACGTATGTCAACAATAACAATACAAATTTGACTGTAGTTACATGTAATCTGGAATGCTCTGACATAAAAATCTATTGTTGAGAGGAGGAAATGTTTGACAGCGACCGTCAAAACGCGTCATAACTTATAAAGTACATAAAAATGGTGTTATTAACTTATTTTATGTTTATTTATAAGTAATAATGTTGAAATTTAAAAAAAAATAACAAAAAAATATTTTTTTATCGTATATGGGTATAATTGCATATTGATTAATAGTTTTTAATTTTGATCAACTTTTCTATATAATAATTTTTAAAATTGTCAAAAATAAAAGTACTTTACTCTTGGGCGTAATTCATACTTTTTAACAAAACTCGTAAACGACTAGAAAAATGTAATATCTAATAGTTGTATTTTAGGTTTCATACCATGTAGAACGTTTTATGAAAAAATTTTTCGTAAAATTAATTACAAAAGAGTTTTCTATATGGTTTCAACTTACTGAGACACACTGTATATATAAATAATTATAATATGATACAATAAAATATTGACGCCTTGTCACAGTAACCATTTTTAGATAAGGTAAAATGTTATTTTGGTTACAAACGTCTATAACCTAAAGCCACACATTTGTGTACGTTGCAGCTGCCCATTGTCGTTACGGTAAATAAGTTTACTACACATGCCACCATAATATTACGGACAATCCTTGGTCATATGATGAATTATACATTTCTCGCTGGTATAGAACTGGTGCATGATCTGTTTTGTTACGTTATTGTGGTTTATGTTTATTTATGGATATATTTTGTCCACACACCCACATAGTATGTACATACAACGCAAATATCAGTGCTATGATGTAACATTAGAGTTAAATAACCCCCGGGTTTATAACCTCATGCTTTAAATTTTATCAAAAAAAAAAAGGGCGATAATCAAAATAAAATCCTAAATTTCCCCGGGAAACCCCCTTTTCTCGAACCTCAATAAATGACAAACGAAAGAAACCTTGAAATTGTCAAGTTGACAATCTAACCTTATTTAAATTTTGGCGTTATTTTGGCATTGAAAAATAAACTCCCTTTTTACTAAAGATTATAGGAAATTGCTGCTAAGGCCTCAAAAATTTTACGTTTTTCTTCTGGGGAACCAAAAAAAAAACCCCTTTTGCCATTTTTTTGGGCTGTGTAAGAGTTTTTGTCGTCGAGAAAGAAGAAATAAACCACTAATAAAGACCAAAAATAAATATTATGAAGGGGCCATAAAAAGTAGAATTTTGATGATCAAAACATATAAAAACCTTTTTTTTTTTTTAGTTTGTTTTTGGGGTCCCCCCAAAAAAAGAAAAAAAATAGAAGAAATTAACCCAAAAAGTAGATAAATTAGCCAATGACATTTATCAATAATTTTTTTAAAAAAAAAAGATGAAGATTTTCCAGAGCACTACAAAAAATTTTCCTTTTGGCTAATTAAATTAAAGTTAAAAAAAGAAAGCCAGTTACACAAGTTTTTTATGTATTTGCAA
>JAHBCN010016052.1:0-19980 GCA_019359885.1 Listronotus oregonensis
ATAATATATACATAAATTTAACTCTTTAGACTGTAGCAAGAATAAGTTTAACGCTTTCAAAATTCTAAACACTAAAGTTTATAATTTTACAATAATGAAAACAGACCAGATGATTTTCCAATGCTTTTTTTAACAAAAACTTTGAGGTTAGAATTCAAAAACCCAAAGTGAGTGGAAAACAATCCGATCCCCCTTTTACGTTTGGAGACATTATCGGGGTAAAAGATGGATCCAAAACCGAGCGGGAAAAACCGGGCGGGCTTTACAGTAAAATGAGAAACTTACAATTCTCCATTTTACTAGGAACACACAGTTCTGTATTTCAAAGGGAAAATTTATTTTCTTTACTACACTGAGAAAAAAAACAACAAAAGGGGCTTATAAAAACAAGCAAACCCCCCAAATAACAGACAGCCGGGTCACTAGGGGCCCCTTGGGAAAAACCCCTCGGGGAAAACCTCCAAGCTGACAGGGGAATGCCAAAAAGAACTGGAAGTCCTGGAGAACGAAACAGGGAATTTTTTTGTGGGCCCCGGGGAATTCAGGAATAGAAGGCAAAAAAAGGATGAGCTAGCGAGACAGAGATCATCCACCTACTTTGGCCCAAATCCTCCCCTTGAGTGACCAAAACCACAGCACGTGGCCCAACTGGGGAATGGATTTGAAAAAAACACAAGGAGTACTGGTCCAGCATCAGTAGAACAAAACATGTAAGCTTTATAAGGGGTCCATCCAAAAAAAAAAGGAAGAACCACTCAGACAAAGTAGGAAAAGATTTGCATAACTTAGGGTTGCTAACAGGGCACGATAACCTAAGGGGCCCCACACAAGATAGGATCATACAAGGGGGCCCCAAAGTTGAAAAATGTGCGAAAAGGGGAGAAAAAATTTCCCTACCACATTCTGTGCGAATGTGAAGCGTTAAACCACAGGCATTATTTGGGAAAACCGAAAATGAGCCCACAGGAATATATAAAACAAACCAGTCCCAAGCAAGGTGTATGGAAGCCCAATGCTAGGGCCCCATTTGTTTAAAAAATGTCCAGCCCAGTATGAAAATAACGGGGTCAGAGTTCCCCCGGATTCTGCGCAATAAAAAAAATTCCACAAAATTTTAATGTGTTTCCTACTTACACATGATAAACCCAGGTATAGTTAGGCAACACTTTATATTTTTAGGGAGACCCGTACTACCGTTTTTGGTATTTTCAAAGGTTTTTGGTGCAAGGGGGGGGGGTATGAAACTATATCCGCGCTGTATCGTCAACCGTCGTCGTCTCATCATTCGTCATTTTCGTTGGGGTTTTCCCCTTTGCCCGTATTAATTTTCGATTTTTTTTTGTTTTGTGTGAGAAACCTATATTTTGTGGTTGCAGAAGTTTTATGGGTTGATAAAAACCTTCTTATTTTAGTGATTAGTGTTTATTAAATTGTGACTATAATTTTGGTTTATTGTTTGTTACTTAAAATTCAAAAAAATGATTAGAGGTTGTATGGTTTTGTCTTGCAAATCCAAGGATAACATACCCGGTATTTTTTACTTTAGGTAAGTATTTTTAAATTTTAAAATTTGGGGGCTTCTTATAAGACGTAAGTTAGGAAACCCAAAAAAATAATAATATATCAATTATGAATAATAGAATCATGAAAATTTCATAAAAAATAGCAGTGAGACAAGTAAGGCAATCTTAACTATCTTTTTGATGATTTCCACAATGTTTTGTGTGTTTCTATGGGTTATTAAAAAAAAAATAAATTTAAATTTTGGTACTTTTATTTCATTTAAAAATTTTTAAAAAAATTTTTTTAAAGGATCAAAAATATTAATTACTGGGGAGACCAGGAAATTTTATTTTATACAGGTCCCTCTAATTGAATAAAAAAAAAAGTACAATTTTTTGAAAAATTTTTTTTGATTTTCTGTATTTGTTTTAAAAAAAAAATTAGATTTTTGGTTTCTTAAACTTACATTACCAACTTTTAAGCTGACATACTGTAGACACATAATATTTAACGGATTAATTTTTTCCGTTACAATGGGTACCTAGGTACCAAAGGTTACTAAACATTTTTAACCACTATTTTTTTCTGTCTCATGAATGTTTGTTATTAGTGAAAAGTATATGCCTAAAAAACAGTTATAAGAAATTTCCCTTTTTAATTTTACAACCACAATCTTAGGATTAGATAAAACTCATTTTACCATCTTTTCCCTTCATCACAAAATTTGGTAAAAAAGTAGCATACGTTTGAAACTTATTTTAAAAAAAACGTGTTTTTATTTATTTACAAAGATTTTTGGGAAAAAAAAGAAACTCCCCGAAATATCGACCATTTAAATAGAAGGCTAAAAAAGTGGGAAATTTTTCTTTCCCTATTATATCAGATGATATAAAATCCAAATTACACAATAATTTTAAATATTCTATGGTAGTATCGGGTTTTAAAACCAACAATTTTGTGCAAAAAAAAAAAAAAACAGTGAATGCTTTTAATTTGACATTTGATGATGTCAACTTTTTAGATAGTAACAAAGAATTATGGGTTGGCTCTGACCTACTATTCTGGCCAACCCCTATTCCCCCCGCCCTGCACGCCTGGACAATTTTGTGCTACAGTATTGGGCTTCCATACACCTTTAAACTTCCCTTTGGGTCAAGGGCCCCTTGTTTTCGCTTCCAGTGGACGACCAGCCAAGCTGACAGGATAAAAAAAGCTCATTTGGGGCTAATTCAGTCATTTTCGTTCAAAAGTTAATGTTGTTAAAAGTCAAGCGTATCGAAAATTTCAATATCGTTTAAAATAACTTTTTTTAGAATAATTATCAAATAAGTTGTTTAAGGAAAAATTAAAAAAAATTGTGTTTGAAATATCGAAACAAAATGTTTTTTAAATTTTAAGTACTAAGATTATGTAATATTAAAAAATAAAAAAATTTGTTATATTATAAAAATAAGTTTTAAAAGGTAGGCGGTTTTTTCAAAGATTTAAAAGGGGCAGATTTGTGGCTTTTCAAAAAAATGTCAAATAGCCATATTTGTATTTTTTTCCCTTGAATCGAAAAGAACACGTAAGTACATGATTTAAAAATTTAAAAAAAAAAAAAATACAATAACATTTTCTTAAAGGGCCAAAACAAAAACGGTAATGATCTGTCAAAGTGTGGGGACAAGATTGGGCATTAAAACTATTATAATTGTTTTGTTAATTTTTGCTGATATTAAATATAATTCACCTTTACCTTAAAATCAGTAGTAAAAAAATAGACTTTGATATAATATTATATTATTATTTTTTTAATAATTTATTATATATAAATATATATATATAATTTTTAAAATATATATATGGCCAAAATTTAAATTTTGACTTTTCATAAATATGATGGGCAAAAGGGAAATTTTTTACTCACCTACTTTCTTAAATAAATTAAATTTATCCCTTGTTACCAGTGGTTGTTACTGAAACTGAAAAGGTGGGGCCAATAAGAAAATGTCAATTTTATGTCATATCTGTTTTGTTTCAACTTAAGTCATTTTCTTGGTTTTTTTTTATCTTGGGACAGTCCAGAAGGTTGATGCCTATTAACGTCCGTGGGTGTCTTCAGTGTGGTGAGGGATTTGTTCAACGGGATTTAAAATTTTTTAGATTGGGAGGAGAAGCAAAATTTCTGGGGGCAGGTTCCATAGTTTTGAATCTGGGGATGAAGGAACGAAAAAGCGGGAAGTTTGGGGCCCTCTAACTAACTGTAAAAGGATGCATAAAAATTGATTACGTGTTGCTTGTTGGGGGCTGCCAGAGAAGGAATTAACTGGCCAACTCCTCTGAGCAGAAGGGGAAAAATATGAAGAGGAAGATCCCCACAGCTCGACGGTGGGGAAGAAGAGGAAGCCTTTTTTTGAGCGTTGGGCTTAATAAGACAACGGCTTTCTTTAAATGGAGTCCAGAATGCTAAGTGTTGTAGGGGACGCCATTCCCCCGACATGAGAACAATATTCTAAAGAGGGTCTGATTTGGGACACATACAGAGTGTACAAATTTGGGAAAAAGAGAAATATTTTTGGGTCGAAGAGAAATCCAAGATAAGTTGGGGGTCTTTGGGAAAAAGATATCTGCATTGACCTGCGCTTTTTCCCAAATCAGGGTTACACGGTGGCTTAAGAAATTGAATTAGAATGAGGGTACTATCCAGCAAAAATATGAATGGGGTTAATTGTTGGAAAAAGAAGATCGTTAATGTGTAGAAGAAACAGCGTGGGTGCCAGACTGAGCCCGGGGCACCCAGCATTAATTTGGTAGAAGCTGGAGGAATGACCATCTACACTAACTGATACACGTCGATTAGAAAGGAAACTGGGCCAAGAGCAAAGCTTAGGTGGAAGACCGCAAGAAGGAAGTTTGTTAAGAAGCCCATCATCCCGACCTGATCGAAAGCTTTGGGTATGTCAAAAAACGATCTGGGATTTACCAAGAGACGTTTTCTCAAAAAAAAAGATGGGCCATTTCACTTTTTTTTTTAAATACAGGGACCGTCTTACAGAAAAGATGCGGTTCTCAAAAAGAAAAATTTTCCTTTTTTGTCTTTTTATTAAATATTTAAAAAAAAAATTAAGCCGGGAAATACGAATATGGAAAAAAAAAAAAAATAAAAAATTTAAAAATCTAACTGTAATAGAAAGACATGAAAATAAATTTTACATTCTAAACACCGAATACGTATTTGATAAGACGAAAAAAGATGTGGAATATTTAGGCCGTTAGAACTAATGAAAAAAAGGTGGTTTATATTATCTATTAGATTTTATTGCTTACAATACAGATGTCTAGGGAAAAGGGGGAAAAGAAAAATTTTATTGTTGATTTTACGGTACTCCGATAAAAATTTTTTTACCCCTTTAAAAAAAGATTGGGATAGAAACATTTAACATATTTTATACGCGGTGTTCAGAAAATAAAAAAACTTAAAATGGTACAAGAGTAAAGTACATTTATTTGAGAAGATATGGAAAAAATTGGGAAAAATTGTTTTAAAAATTAAAGGATTCTAATACCGATTTCGAAAAAAAAGGCCTCCCTTTTTTTAATTTTGGGTGAAAATTATTTTAATATCAATTAACTAATTCAAATTAACAACTTTTTTTTGTACTAGTAGGCGTTGATAGTGACAAGCTTTATTGATACTTTGCTTTTATAATTTTTAGGGAATATCGTCAGCTTTAAATGCTTATTTTTCAGCAAAAAATTTGATAAAATTGATATTAAAATTTAAATTGATATTAAAATAAATTTTATCACAAAGAAAAAATAGGCCGATTTTTTCAAAAATTTTTATAGAGATTCTTTTAATTTTGAACAACTTTTCCCCTTTTAACTTTTTCCATATCTTCCTAAATAAATACTTTACTCTTGTACCATTTTAAGTTTTTTCAATTTTCTGAACACCGCGTATAAAATATGTTAAATGTTTCTATTCCCAAATTTACTCAAGACGTAGCAAAATTTTTTATCAAGAGTAGTTTTTTTCGAAAAATAAAAAAATAAAAAATTTTTTCTTTTAACACCTTTTCCGTGGACATACTGTATATATTTGAGGTATCAAAAATCGAATAATCATAACCCGAACACTCGAAAAGCTGGGAAAAGTGCAAAAAATGCAAAAATATGAAAAAAAGGCATTTTTTTTTTTTAAATATTTTAAAAAATTTCATCTGAAAGGGAGTTTAAAGGGGATAATTGCAAAAAAAAATATGTTTTGAGTTTAAATGGGAAATTTAAATTTTTTTTAAATATATAAATTTTAAAAACACATTACCTATGTATTGTTAACACAAACTACCCTGAAAAAAACTTAAAGAATGTGAAACAAATTATAATATCTTGCTATTTATAGTAATTTATTCTGGTCAGTTCCTCTAAACTAATTATTTTATCATATTAATTAGAATGTCCGGTAGTCCGCGTGTTTGATTTAAAGGGGTTTTTTATACGTTCAAGGGTTTTGCTGTCAATTGACTTTAACCTTATTAAAATAACACATAGAAAAAGTTCCCCAAACTTCAAAATATTCGAATTTATGATTAACTAACGAATTTTGAATCTGCAACGAGGATTATTTATGAATTTCCTCGTATTTAGAAAAATATGAAATTTGTTTCCGGGGAAAAAAAAAAATAATTTAAAAAAAAAATTTGAATTAAAACAAAAGATACGAAAATTTAAATTTTTTCTAATGGTCCATTTTTTTTACTGGTTCATTTTTTAAGTATTAGTTAGATTATATACGTAAAAAAATATACAAAAACCCAAAAAATATGGACCTGTACACTGCCCCCTTTGACTTTTTTTTTTTATCTTGGGCCCCGTCCACAAAGGCTGACCCTAAGTACTAACGTACCTTTTGAAGTGTATAAAAGGAAGTTTATTCACACGAGATTTAAAAAATTGGGAGATTTGGAAAAAATCGGGGTACCGGGTGAAATTGACTTCACCATTGGGTCTCCGGAGATGAAGATGGAAATTGGGGAAATTGGGCATTTATGTGACCAACAAATTTAAAATTTAAAACCAATTCGGGGATATTGGAAAAAAAGTTTTGGGAAAAATTTTTTTTCCGGGTTTTTTTAACAATTCAAAATAAATAATACATTTGCATTGTCACTTTTTCCGCTCTATCGAATGGTGTTCATAGTTTTGCAACTCGACGTTTCGTTTTTCCGTAACCATCATCAACTTTTTTTCTTATGGACCCCTATGGGAATTCAAAAAAATTTTAATGGCCCTTTTTTTCACATTTTCAACGATGTATCATAAGTTACCCTTGTTCCCGGAAAACCGAAAAAAATTTTTGAATATTTTTATAACAGTTGGCTTTGATTTCTCAAATCGGTGACGTTAAAAAGACATTCACCCGTTGTGGGGTCGTTAAAAAAGGAATTACCAAGAAGAAAAACGAGATATGGTAAAACTTTATTACAAGAATGATAGGAACGTGTGAAAACATCGGAAGTGTATCTTAACTGTATCCCGAGAGACGACAACCTCCGAATTTATTCAAATTATTGGATAGAAACTCGCTGATATGGTTCTTTGAAAAACCCACAAAAATATGGGGACAGAATGGATGAGGAAAGTAAAGAAAACATCGTAAATGAGGTAAATTAATGTTAACATTGTTTTTGGAGGGAATACCAATCGATTATCTTTCAAAAAATGTTGAGACGCGGGAATTTTCAAATACATCCGGGATGGTCGACTTTATGACTTAGTTCGAATTTAGGGAAATTTGTTATTTGAAACAACTTAAAAAAAAATTAAACCTTTATGAAAACTAATTATTTTGTAGATAAAACGAATCCAGGTAAATCCACACCCGTTTCAACTGATTTGGATGTTTTTCGCACACGTCTGTTTGGAGAGATCGGAAAAGTGGTTTCAAATGCTACAAAATCCACATATCGCAAAAATGCACCCTGGTGATTCTGAAAGGCGATTAAATTTTGTGATTGGCTAAAAAAGGCGACCCGATTTTCCAGCTTTTCTAGAAAATGTTATTTGGACAGATGAGAGCACTTTCACCAATTGGAATATTTAATCGAAACAATGAACACATTTGGAGCTAAACAATCCCCGGCAGTTTCGAGAATTACGACCCCAAGTGCGATTCAGTCTTAATGTCTGGGCAGGCATTTATAAAAATAGAATTTTGGGACCTCATTTTTTCAACGGAAATTTGAACGCTGAAATGTATTATCAGTTTTTGACGTCAACTTTTAAGACTATTTGGACGATTTACCATTAGAAACTACAACAGTATTTGGTTCCAACAGGGTGGTGCTCCACCTCACAACACAAGACAAGTATCTGATTATCTTTCCGAAAGGTTTGGTGACAGGTGGATTGGGAATAATGGGCCGGTAAGATGGCCAGCTAGGTCTCCAGATCTCAATGTCCTCGATACATTTTTATGGGGTACGTTGAAAAACCGAATTTATGGGCAAGGCAATACCAAAATATCGAGGAACTTCAACTCAACATCGTTAGGGAGTTTGGAAGATTAAGAAGGAGAGAAATAAATCGCGCAGTTAATAACATACAGAGAAGAGTGGCGATTTGTTTAGAAAATGACGGGCAGCATTTTAAACATTTGTTATAATTTTTTAGTTCTAGTTTTTAGTAATTTTCTGTTATTTAAACCATTCGGTTGTCATTTTGTTGTCTAGAGGCTTTCAAACGAACCATACTCAGCGAAGTTTCTATCCAATAATTTGAATAAAGTTCGATGAGGTTGTCGCCCTCGGATACGATTAAGATACACTTCCGATGTTTTCACACTGTTCCTATCATTCTTGTAATAAAGTTTTACCAATTCGTTTTCTTCTTGGTGAATTCCATTTTTAACGACACCACAACTGACAGTAAACAAGAATGTCATTTCGTCACCGATTTGAGAAATCAAAGCCAACTACGTTATAAAAATATTTATTTAATTTTTCCGGATTTTCCGGGAACAAGGGTAACATGATACATCGTTGAAAATGTGATAAAAAGGGCCTTTCCCAAATTTTTGTGGAATTTCCCATATGGCGTCCATAAGAAAAAAAAAGTTGATGATGGACGGAAAAACGAAACGTCGAGTTGCAAAACTATGAACACCATTCGATAGAGCGGAAAAAGACAATGCAAATGTATTATTTATTTTGAATTGTTGAAAAAAGAAACCCAGGAAAAAATAAAACGATTTTCCAAAATTTTTTTTTCCGGTATCTCGAACTGGAATTTTCAAACTTTCAAACGATATTGTTGGTCACATAAATGCCCAACTTTGCCCCAATTTAACCATCTTCGTATCTCCTATAGTTTCCGAGATCCCAATGGTGAGAGTCGAATTTGAAACACCCGGTATACGGTAGACTAAGTTTTTGATCACTAACTTTTATCAAATAATATACAATACAGATCAAATAGTGGGTGTACATCCGAATTAGTTTTTAAAAGTTAAATATTTAAAAAAAATTAATAAAATAAATCTATCTTCTGGACAAAACAGTGACGTTAAAACATAACCCATATCTGCGGACAAATAGTAAAACTCGAGCACTCCTGTTAAGTTTACCACCCTTGGCGGCTACCCTAGATTTTTCTAAAACTAATTAAAAAAACTAAGTTAACAATTTTCTTACATAAATAAAGTTTTCTTGTTGAGTTTCGACAGGATCAACTGTTTTTACATAAAATGCCACCCAGAAGGTGTTATATCGTCATTCAACGATTGTTATGAAAACCTGGTCCAGTAGATTTTAAATTTGTTGTAAATATTTTTTACGTTAGGAATTCCTAGTAAAACACATTACACTAACTGATTTTTCCCAAATGCGTATTGGATAATTATTAATGTTATTTCCATTTATTAATACTAAGTTAATTTAAATCGGTTTTTAATATCGTTTTTAGGATATTAACTTTTGTTTTATAGCCTACTGTGGTTTAAAATAATTGAAGTTTAAATAAACCGCATATAAATCCAATATCATTGATGGTGTGTTAAATTTTTGTAAAGAGAATTTAATATGCTATCTTTTTAGATTTACATGTACAGGGTGTTCCATTAAAAAAACAGCAGATTATTCAACAATCATTATAAGGAAACTTTTGTAAAAACATTTTTCTGTATCTATTTTGACTAAGAAAAATTATTTTCCCCCGTATCTTTTAAGAGAGCAAATTTTTTAAACTTTAAGTTTTGCATTGTATGTTTAACCCAAAAAGAAAACATGAAGCCTACATTACTTTTTTGATAGCATTAACAATTACGGTGATACTCTATAAAGTGTCGAAAGTTGTGCACTGTCAAACGTCCCTAATAATTAAAACGTAAAATTTAAAAACTGGGATATTATACCAATTTTCTTGTAAAAAAGTCAATTTTTCCGAAAATTAAAAAGCATTTCCGCATTCTCCTGCAAAATCGATTAACAATAAGTAGGAAACATTATTTTATACCTTTAATAAAGTTGTTATAACATACCTATTTTATAATTAATATAATAATTAGTTTTTAGTAACATAATTACAAGACCATAATAGACTATACTGAGTGTTTACAATCTCTGGCGGAGTCACACTGGGGGTTAGAGGGAATACACCCCTTCGCAATTTTTTTCTTAACAAAAAATAAATTTTTAGAAAAAAAGATTTTTTTTAATTTTTTAAAAAACTTATTTTTTACAGTATTCAGTTAGAATAATTCATCACTGTTAGAAAGCTAAAAAAAGTCTTAATCACCTTTTGGATTTGTTAATTTTTATATTATATTACTTTATTTAATTTTATTTTAAATTTTTATGTTTTATGAAAAATATAAAATTAATTTTAAATTTTTCAGAATTATAGCTTTTTTAAGGTTTTATAAAAAAATTTATGAAAAATTTAAATTTTTTAAAAAAAAAAAATTAATTAAATTTTTAGGATAAAAAAAGTTTAAGATTTTTTAAGTTTTAATCATAAAAATTATTTATTATTTATATTATATATAAAATTAATTAATATATATAATTTTATATTAATTTTTATATAATATTAATTTAAAAATTTTTAAAATTATATAATTATAATTTTAAAAAAAATTTAATCAAAAAAAAATAAAAGTGGCCCATTTTTTTAATATTAGTATTAGAGACTACCTTTCAATTTTGAACAACTTTTCCTAGTAACTTATTTCCATATCTTCTCAAATAAATGCACTTTACTCTTTAATTTTAATTTTTTTTTAATTTTCTGAACCCGGTATAAAATTTTAAATGTTTTCATTCCAATCTTATTTAGAAGTAGAAAATTTTTTATCAAGAGTAGCTTTTTCGATAAAATAAAAAAAAATTCAACACCTTTTCCGTGGACATACTGTATATATAAATATATATATTAAATAATTTAAAAAAAATTTTTTTTGGGGAAAAAGCACAAGGGTGTGTCTTAAAAAATATTTTTTAAGGACACCACTTATACCTTTTTGTCAAAAAGCTTTTTTTTAATAAAATAAAATTTCATATTTTGCACTTAAATTTCTGTATTTAAAATAAAACACTTGTACCCATTTGCATCTAATCCACTCAATTGAAATAGGTATTTAAAGTAGTACTAAACGCTAGACTTTGACAAAATATTGCCCCTAGTATTTTGGGATTATTAAAACCTACCCACACAAAGACGCTTTTAAAAACCAACCAACTAATAAGGTATTTTATTAAGAAAATGTAAATTTTATGTCGTATCTCCTTTGTTTTCATTCAAATCATTTTATTATATTTTCTTTTAGATTCTACGGGGAAAAACACGGCTAATTTACATTTTTCTTTTAATATGGGGCCACGCCTTGGTATGGAAGCATAACTTTTATTTCTAAACAACTTTTCTATTTACCACTTGGTCAATTTTTTTTAAAATAAGGATATTTTAGGCATTTTTCAATTTTTTTGACTCACCCTGTACATCCATTGACTTTTAATAAAACTAACTACTGCTAAAGTAATTTGGTATTATGTACCAACTTTTACAAAATAAAATGTTCTAAAAATAAAAGAGTTTCCCATTTGTTGCATATTTAATGGACCACACTGTATAATTTGCTGTTTGTGATGAAAATACGCTTCATAAAGTCTGGATCAACTTAGGATACAGGAAAAAACAATACCACATATATAAAATATAGAAATTCAGTTATATCCACGCAGGTTTAGAATTATATTTTTTAGGCAAAAGGCAGTGCAGAATTTTTGGTTACACAAGGTAAAGTACTTACCAAAGTATAAGTCCTTTAAACCGAAAAACTAAATATATCACTGATAATTAAAAAAAAACTAATTAGCCGAAATCACCTCCGGCTAATCCACCTAACAACAAATCACTGCTTCAAAAAAGCGCAGATAACGAAACAAATGAACCATCAAAAACATCCGCCACACTACCAAATCCTCATCAACAAAGTAGACCGGAAATGACACTTACCGCTTCTGTGGGTCACTAGCCCCGCCTCAAAAACAGAAGAAGACCTAAAGAAACAAATGAGCACACACTCACGTCGTGTCACTTGATTTTGCGGATTCAAGGCACACTTGATTTAAAAAATGTCACTATCAAGGACTTGTCGAGTTCCGTCCTTCGAATGCACCGTTC
Source organism: Listronotus oregonensis (assembly GCA_019359885.1). Taxonomy (NCBI): domain Eukaryota; kingdom Metazoa; phylum Arthropoda; class Insecta; order Coleoptera; family Curculionidae; genus Listronotus; species Listronotus oregonensis. Next base: position 12,169 of record JAHBCN010016052.1, read on the forward strand.
GCGTACCGACAAATGCGATATCTTCGGATAAGGATGGTATAAATACCGGGCGTGACGTCACTGTGGTTCCACTTCCTGATGGTAGCAGGAGCGACGTCTTCTTTAAGAATGATGGTCCAATGATGGTTCGCAGACATTAATATTAAGCGTGATTTGATGGTTTGATTGGCAGTAACACAGCAGAGGCGGTTGTATTTTTTACTCTTATAAATATAGATAAGTACAGTCACTGAAGGCAAACATAGGCTATAAACTTTGAATTATTAAAACCTCCATCGATTTTCAATAAAATTTGGGAAACAAGCTTATTTTACCCTTAACTAACATGTGCTCAACTTGTGCTGTGCTGCAACCCACCCATTTTGCAAAATTGAAAGAAATGCAAAAATTTAATCGGTCAAAATCTTATTAAGTTAAGTATATATATTTTGTTACACTATGAAGCATGATTTTTAATTACCATTTAATTTTTTTAGCCCTCAGAGACCATTCCTTAGTCGAAAAATCATAAAAAAATTGTGTTTTATCTTTCTGAAAGATTAAATCGCGGATTAATATCTATTATACTAAAAATTTGTTTACTGCTTATGATATAATTTAATAATTTAATTTAATTTTTTTTAAACCTCAAAAACCATCCCTTTTCTTGAGATCAATGAGAAAAACATTTTTTAGCAGCTTTAATCGTTTTATTTGTGCATTAAAACCGTTTTTACTGAAAAAATATTTATAATTTTATTCTAACACTTCAACCCTTAATTCAAACCACCTAGAATCAATAAAAAAATAATTTTTAAGCAGATTTATTCATTTTAATAATGCATTTATGACTAAAAATCTTATTTTTTGATTATAAGAAAAATATTTGTAAAAATTCAACCCTTACAAACTATCTAATAAAAAAGAATTTTTTTTGTGTTTTTTTAATTTTAAAAATTTTTATTTATTTTTTTTTCAAATTTAATAAATACAACAACTTTTCTTCATCGGGAAATATTATTAGAATCAACCTTTCTTTATGGTCATTGGGAGACAATTCTTACATTTGTCACCGCTGCATGTTCCACAGTTGCATAACAAAATAGTCCAAAATTTTAACCCGGGCCTGCACAACAGCCCTTTTTGCAGTTGCAAAATATCATTTTAAGTAGTTCATGGCGCAAGTGAATTTAAATTTTTAATTATCTGTACAGGGTGGCCTCCATATTTTGACCCATTTTGATCGCGAATAACTTTTGAACAAATAAAGATATCAAGATGCGGTTTTCGCAAATATACTTATATTTATTCTCGTATCTTTACCATTTTTAGTAACATTCCATTAGCTAAAAAACAAAAGGGCCGTTTTTTCGATATAGGACAACTTTGTTATTTTAAATGGAACACCCTGTATATGTTTCAATTTTTTTTAAAATTTAATTTTCCCCTTTTAAAAAAATGTAACACAAGTATGGTTATTTTAAAAAATAACGCATTTATTGACCTCCAAAGAATTGACTGTATGTCGAATAGGAATATTATTTTAAAAGGATTTTTGAAAAGTCGCCTGTGAAAAAAAAGTTATCTGTTTCCATAACAGCAAAAAACCTCATTGTCAGCCATTGTTGGTCATTTTTGACAAGTTATTTTAATTGGGAGCGCAAAATGTTCTCTTTAAAACCCGAAAGGAAAATGTGTTATTATGTTTGCCGAAACAAATAAATTAAAAAAAACCCAGCGAAGATTTAGAAACATGTTTAATAAAGCTCCACCCAAAAAAAATTCAATTAAAATCTGGTACAGAAAATTCTGGAGTACAGGATCTTTAGCCCGTAAAAAAAATTAAAACAATGAGAATTTGCTAAATAAAACGTTACAAATTCTGGAGATAACTCAGGAAGATCCAACATTGTCAACAAGAAAAAACTCAAAATTCAGTCCATATTCCCAAAACTACAGTACAAGAAATCATGAAAAAAACTTAAATTAAAAAATACAAAATTCAAATGTTACAAGAAATAAAAGAAACTGATTTTCCAAAAGGGTGGAATTTTTCCAAAAGAATTTAAAATTTAGTAAGGAACAATATACCCTTTTTGGATAGACTAATAATGTCAGACAAGCCAATTTCACCTCAATGGAAAAGTAAATAAGCACTGCAGGTTTTGGGCAACAGAAAATCCTCGACAATATAACGAACACGTTTGAGATTCGCCAAAAGTCCCGTCTGGTGTGGTATGTCAAAGCAAAAAATTTATGGGCCATTTTTTTCATGAACCAACTGTAACCTCTTGGGCTTACGTTGATATGCTGGAAATATTTTATCCCCAATTGCAAGAAGAAAATCTATTGAATTTCGTCTATTTTCAACAAGATGGGGCTACACCACATTATGCTAAATTACCAAGGATTCACTGACCAACGTTTTGAAACCGGTGGATTGGGAAAAGGGGGCCCTATTTCCTGGCCACCTCGTTCACCAGATTTGACTGTTCCAGATTTTTTTTTTGTGGGGATAGTGAAGAGAGGTGTTATAGCCACTTCCCCAAAATTTAGAGCAATTAAAAATTAATATCGAAAAATAATAGAAAATATTCCTGAAGAATTTTTAGTCAATAGTTTTAATAAGTTTTTTCGGGAAATTTTAAAAAAGTGCGTCGAAGTCGGGGGAAGGCATTTTCAACATTTACAGTAGTTTTTAAAAAGTAATGTAACCTTATTGTAACTATTATTTTGTGAATAACTAAACCTTTGGGGATCCTTTTTTTTGTAACATATGAAGCAAATTTTAATTGTTAAATATATTGTTGTTAATTCCCGTCAATTTTTCGAAGGTCAAAAAAATACTTGTTTTTTGAGATAACCATAGCTTGTGTTTTTTTTAAAAGGGGAAAGATTAAATTTTAAAATATAGAAACATATACAGGGTGTTCCATTTAAAATAACATAGTTGTCCTATAATGGAAAATCGGCCATTTTGTTTTTGAGCTAATGGAATGTCACAATAAAATCAAGGTAGAGAATAAACTTTTAAAAAATATAAGTGCATCTGCAAAACCGCATCTTGATACCTTTATTTGTTCCAAAGTTTTTTCTCGGTTTAAAAAGGGTTTTTTAAAATCCCGGCCCCCTGTATTTTCCGAAATATGTATGGGTTTCCCGTTATTTAACCTCGAATACGTGCTTCAAAAATCCCAAAAAAATTATCCCTTTTTAAAGTGGGGTATAAGTCCTTTGATTCAATCTAAAATTTTTTTTATTTTTTTACCTATCTATTATTGATCTATAATACCTTAGAAACGGAATATGTTATGATAGCAATATACCTGCTATCACACCTAGGCATTATAAGCGGGCATTATGATAATGCCCGCTTATAATGCCCTAATCCTAATATGGAAATTTTATTGCTTATCCAATTTTATTTCTTCACAAAAAAGATCAAGTTTATACAAAAAAATTTTTTTTTAAACAATACAAAAAATTAAACTTTATTTCCAAAATAAAAATTAAAATTTTTGAAATGTCCCGGAAAATGTAGCTGATCCCACTATAGAAGGGTCGGTGTTTTTGTGATGGTAGCAGCGGTGGTAGCACTAACGCTATTTTGTATAGAAGAACAGTCCATTAAAGAATTTTCAATAGTCGATACGGAATTAACCTCGGAATTAACTGAATTGGCAATCATTTTGGCTACTTTGTTTTTGGATGAAATACTTTCTTCTTTATATCCTTCAGCTACTGAAGAGCTTTCCATTTCCTGTTGTTTTAGCGTTTCAAACGAAGCACCCCTCAACAAGTAAAGTTGACGATGTGCGACCAAACAGTGGCCGGTGTAACTTCTGCATTATCCAGTTTTAAAAATTTTGGATCAATGTTGGGACGCTTCCTATGGTTTTTTTCAACCCTTTCTATAGGTAAGAAAGAATCTTCGCCCTTTATTCCAGCTGGTCTTAATGTTGTGTATTTTTTATTAAATTTAAAGCGCCTAAATCTTCTTCAATGATAGTAAAATTTTTTTGAAGTTGAATTTTTAAATTTCTGGTACCTTTATAACCAAGACTGTTCCTCTATCTTCAATGTCACAATGGTCATTTTGACCAACTCATCTCGTCTTAAACCTCCAAAAACACCCATTACCAATATGACTTTGTGTACAAGTAGATATCATCGGAACCTTCTTAATAAATTTAATATTTGTTCTCCTTCCAAAACTTTAGACTTCTTCGGGACGTATCCTTTCGACTTAACTTTAAAAAAGATATGGGGCGATGGTATTGCGAAATGTCTATATTTTCATAGACCATCAACGTAGACCTTAGGGTGGAATACTTGGTCCAGAGGGGTTCGGACTGTATTTTTCCGACTAAAAATAATAAAGTTTGTTAAACATATGTATTAAAATAAAATCAATAACTTACCAGTTCCTGGAAATATGCCATTAAAACGTTTTCGGTTATTTGAAGAATTGCGTTCGCATCTTTCCAATACCAAATATGCCATACTCCCGATCATACTGTTGCCTTGATTTAACTGGCAAAAGATTTTCGGTCGCTTTTATGGCTTTTCTCTTATATTTTTGGAATTCCTTCCATTTTGAGCAAATCGTTAAATAAAAATGCCAACTGACTAACACAGAAACATCAAAGTCAAACTTAACACCAGTCATTATCTACTTACGTATACAGGTACAGGTGCAACTTATTTTTTATATTGCGAATAAATAATGTAATTAGTCATTGAAAAAATCTTTTTAGGTCATAAAGCATTTTATGCACCAGGGGGTTACTGGACTATAATGCCCATCAGGTCGAAATCTAGCCCCCGGGCCAGAGGCCCTCGGGCTATTTCGACCTTCAGGCATTATAGTCCCAGTAACCCCTTGATACATAAATAGCTATTAAAAATCATTTTCTTTGTTTTTTTTTTAGCTTTTATTTTGGTAAAAAAAATTTTTTTAAAATCTATGTTTTGGGTTTCGTGGGTTAAAATTGGAAGGAAACCCCTTTAGTGACTGTACTAGATGGTGTTCTTGAAATGAAAGCTTGTCTAAGGGTTAAATTTTGGTCTTTTATTAATTCCCTAAAAATGATTACCCAAACCCAAAAAAAATCCGACAAAACACAATTATTTTCGGGTTTGAAAAAAGAGTACCCAAAAAAAAAGGGTTTTTAGCCAAAAAAAAAACTGGATTTACTAAAAAGCAACATATAAGTCCTTCAAACTTTTTTTTTGGGATAAAAATTTACAATAAGATTTATTTTCTAAACTATCCATCCCCTTAAATAAACTAACTTTATTTTTGCATTACAGGTGTAAAAAAAAATAAAAAATTTTTTGGGGTTTAAAACACAATTGCCCCAATTGCTTTAAAAAGGGATTTGTTTAAAATATTTTTTAATTAAAAAAAAATTTTGTGTGTTGGTGTCATTAAAATTTTATGAGAACCGGAGTAAGGGTATCATACCCGTCTTTTTAACTTTAGGTAATTATTTTTATACTTAAATTAGGTGCTTCTTGAAGACGTAACGTTAGGTAACCGAATAAATAATAATATATCAATTATGAATAATAGAAAATGAAAATTTCATAGGAAATATTAGTGAGAAAAGAAAGGGCAATCTTAACTATCTTTTGATGATTTTCAAATGCGTTATTTCTGTGGTTTTTAAAAGAGAAAAAAGGGTTTTAAATTTTTTTTATTTTTAATAATTTATACATTTTTTAAAGGTCAAAATTATTGATTACTGGGCAAAAAGGCAAATTTTTATACATACAGGTCCCTCTAATTAAATGAAAGAAAGTACAATTTTGGTACGTTTTTGGGGCGCTGATTAAAAATCAAAAAAAAAAATACGGAATGTTTTTTTTTTGAGTATTACATTCGAAAATCAAACAAACCTTATTTCCCTATTTCCTTTTTTTGCACAAAATTTTTGTTTTTTCCCAAAAAACCAAATTTTAAAACCCCTTTTAAAAAATTTTTTTATGTTTTTTTTACATTTTTTCCCTTTTTTTTTTTAAAGCAAATATGGCTGCTCCTTTGTTTAAAATTTTGCAATTTAATGGAAAAAAGATGTAAAATAAATAAAAAAAAGGGTTTTTAAAGGTGTTTAAAAAATTCGTGTGCCATTTTAAATTTTAAAAATAAAAAATTTGTACAAAAAAAGGATTATAGTGAAAATGAGGTTGTTTAAAAATTTGATGAAAAATCTCGGAAGAAACGTTCCAAAAAATATTTTTTCAGATTTTAATACCCCCAAAAAAACCCTGTATACCAAATTTGATCAAAATCGGAGGGGAGGAAACTTTCGAGACAATACCATTTGTTTAAAAAAAAATTTAATTTTTTGGGTTTCAATCTTGCATTATCAACTTTTAAGCTCGACATACTGTACAAAATAATATTTAACGGATACTGTTACAATGGATACTCAGGTACCAAAGGTTACTAAACATTTTTAACCACTGTTATTCTGTCTCATGAATGTTTGTTATTAGTGAAAAGTATATGCCTAAAAAACATTTAAAAAAAAATGTTCACTTTTTAATGTACAACCAGAATCTTGGATTGGTTAAAATCATTTACACTATCTTGCCCTTCTTTTATAAAAAAGGTGAAAAAAATAATATATCATACAATGTTTGAAATTTTTTTTTAAAAAATCGTGTTTTTATTTATTTACAAAAATTTTTGGTAAAAATACAAAACTTCCCAAAAAAATCGACCATTTAAATAGAAGGCAGTAAAGTGGCGCCCTATTCTTTCCATATTTTAAATGATATAAAATCTAATATTACACAATAATTTTAAATATTCTATAATATCCCTTTTAAAAACCAAAATTTTTTGCAAAAAATAAAAAAAAAAAAAGTGAATGTTGGAAATTTTACATTTGATGATGTGAATTTTATAGATAGTAACAAGGAATTATGGAAATCCCGGGCCCCGACCTACTATTCATTGGGCAAATTCCGCGGGGCCAACCCCCCCATTCCCGCGCCCTACACGCCTGGACAATTTTGTTCTACAGTATTGGGCTTCCATACACCTTTAAACTTCCTTGGTTGGTGTACACACGTATGAAGTGAAATTCTTTATAAAACATCATTTACCTGCACAATTTCAAAACACAGTTACTGACAATCCTCAGATTTTTTTTTTAATTTGACTTATGAAAAAAAAGTGTACTCGAAATTAATAACTTGTAAATACAAGATACTTCAATAAAATATTTTTAAGAAGAAAAAACATTAGAGTTATAGAAAATAATATTACTGAAGAAAAATAAGATTAAAAAATATCAGATACTGTGTTTCAAAATCAGACAGTTAAAATTTTATTTAACTTTATATTAAACATAAATCGGTACGTTTTAGGCAAAAAAAAAAATTAGTAAAACGGTTGACTCAACAGGCCATCTCGGTAATTTTAAATTTACGGGGATTTTTCTAGTGACATGAGAAAGCCTCCTGAATTTTTTTAGTTTTTTTAAAAAATAAGGGGGTTTAATTTGAAAAACCCCAAAAAATTGATAAAAAATTTTTTTTGGCAGTCTTGGGGGAGCGTACGATACTTTTATTTTAACGGGAAATTTTTTTCATGATACAAAAAACCTCCCGAATTTAGTATTTTTGAAAATGGTCCAAATATATAAAAAAAAAAAAATGAAAATATCGATATAATGATGCAGAATTAGTCCCATGCTTTTTAAATTTTTACGAAATTCCTGGATGTACAAGAAAGATCCCCGAATTATTTCCAGAAAGGTGTGAAATGGTTTAAATATTTAAAAAAAAAAAGGGCTTTTTAAAAATATTTCGACAACCATA